>VALG01011409.1:5000-7500 GCA_009835305.1 Ipomoea purpurea
GTTGCGTGAAATTTTCCGCACGAGTCCGCAACTGTGCGCATTTTGGGCGGCCTCGTTCCGCATAAGTCCGCAACCTCGGCACCCACGTACCGCAACTTTCCGCAACCTCGGCACCCCTGTACCGCAACTTTCCGCAATCTCGGCACCCCCGTACCGCATAAGTCCGCAAACCTTACCGCAACTTTCCGCAACCTCGGCACCCCTGTACCGCAACTTTCCGCAATCTCGCAACCCGTACCGCAATTTTTCCGCAACCTCGGAACCCACGTACCGCAATTTTCCGCAACTCGGCACCCCGTACCGCAATTTTCCGCACCCTCGGCACCGTACCGCAACTTTCCGCAACTTGGGCACCCTCGTTCCGCATAAGTCCGCAACCTGGGCGCCCTTTCCGCATAAGTCCGCAACTTGGGAGCCCTCGTTCCGCATAAGTCCGCAACTTGGGCGCCTCGTTCCGCAACTTTCCGCAACCTGGGCGCCCTCGTGCCGCATGAGTCCGCAACCTGGGTGCCCTCGTTCCGCAACTTTCCGCAACCTGGGCGCCCTCGTTCCGCATAAGTCCGCAACTTTCCGCAACCTCGCCACACTCGTTCCGCAACTGTGCGCTACTTGGCCCTCGTTCCGCATAAGTCCGCAACTTGGGCACCCACGTACCCAACTTTCCGCAACTTGGGCACCCACGTACCCAACTTTCCGCAACTTGGGCACCACGTACCCCAACTTTCCGCAACTTGGGCACCCACGTACCCCAACTTTCGCAACTTGGGCACCCACGTACCCCAACTTTCCGCAACTTGGGCACCCTCGTACCCGCATAAGTCCGCAACCTGGGCGCCCGTTCCGCAACTTTCCGCAACCTGGGCGCCCTCGTTCCGCAACTTTCCGCAACCTTTCGTTCCGCAACTTTCCGCAACCTTGGGTACCGCAACTTTCCGCAACTGGGCGCCCTCGTCCGCATGAGTCCGCAACCTGGGTGCCCTCGTTCCGCAACTTTCCGCAACCTGGGCGCCCTCGTTCCGCATAAGTCCGCAACTTTCCGCAACCTCGCCACACTCGTTCCGCAACTGTGCGCTACTTGGCTGCCCTCGTTCCGCATAAGTCCGCAACTTGGCACCCACGTACCCCAACTTTCCGCAACTTGGGCACCCACGTACCCCAACTTTCCGCAACTTGGGCACCCACCCCAACTTTCCGCAACTTTACCCCAACTTTCCGCAACTTGGGCACCCACGTACCCCAACTTTCCGCAACTTGGGCACCACCCCCGCAACCTGGGCGCCCGTTCCGCAACTTTCCGCAACCTCCCTCGTTCCGCAACTTTCCGCAACCTGGGCGCCCTCGTTCCGCAGCAACTTTGCAACTTTCCGCAACTTGGGCACCCTCGTTCCGCATAAGTCCGCAACCTGGGTGCCCTCGTTCCGCAACTTTCCGCAACCTGGGCGCCCTCGTTCCGCATAAGTCCGCAACTTTCCGCAACCTCGCCACACTCGTTCCGCAACTGTGCGCTACTTGGCTGCCCTCGTTCCGCATAAGTCCGCAACTTGGGCACCCACGTACCCCAACTTTCCGCAACTTGGGCACCCCGTACCCAACTTTCCGCAACTTGGGCACCGTACCCAACTTTCCGCAACTAAACTTTCGCAACTTACCCCAACTTTCGCAACTTGGGCACCCTCGTACCCCGCAACCTGGGCGCCCTCGTTCCGCAACTTTCCGCAACCTGGGGCCCTCGTTCCGCAACTTTCCGCAACCTTCGTTCCGCAACTCCGCACCTTTTTTCCGCAACTTGGGCACCCTCGTTCCGCATAAGTCCGCAACCTGGGTGCCCTCGTTCCGCAACTTTCCGCAACCTGGGCGCCTCGTTCCGCATAAGTCCGCAACTTTCCGCAACCTCGCCACACTCGTTCCGCAACTGTGCGCTACTTGGCTGCCCTCGTTCCGCATAAGTCCGCAACTTGGGCACCCACGTACCCAACTTTCCGCAACTTGGGCACCACGTACCCCAACTTTCCGCAACTTGGGCACCCTCGTACCCCAACTTTCCGCAACCTGGGCGCCCTCGTTCCGCAACTTTCCGCAACCTGGGCGCCCTCGTTCCGCAACTTTCCGCAACCTGGGCCCTCGTTCCGCAAAACTTTACCGCAACTTTCCGCAACTTGGGCACCCTCGTCCGCATAAGTCCGCAACCTGGGGCCCTCGTTCCGCAACTTTCCGCAACCTGGGCGCCCTCGTTCCGCAACTTTCCGCAACCTGGGCGCCCTTCCGCAACTTTCCGCATTTTTCCGCAACTTTCCGCAACCTTGCCACACTCGTTCCGCAAACTTGGGCCCTCGTTCCGCATACCGCAACCTGGGCGCCTCCCGCATAAGTCCGCAACTTGCAACCTTGCCACACTCGTTCCGCGACTGTGCGCTACTTGGCTGCCCTCGTTCCGCATAAGTCCGCAACTTGGGCACCCACGTACCGCAACTTTCCGCAACTTGGGCACCCACGTACCCCA
>VALG01011414.1:0-19454 GCA_009835305.1 Ipomoea purpurea
TAAGGTGTGTGAAGTCTTTAGTCTACAAGAGTAACCATGCTCTACAAAATCTATTTTGCTTACCTATATGTGATTTCTTGGATTTCTACTTGTGTTTTGCTATGAAATGTGAGTGTTTATGCATTCTTGTGAAATGCATATCTAGAGTTGTGTTTAGGGTTCATTTGTGCCATTGCTTGGCATTTCCTATGATTCAAGTCATTTTGTGTATTGGGTGAGATTTGGCATGTTTTGGACTTGAATTTGAGTTTGGAGTTGAAAATCCCAAGGGATTATTTGTGGTACATGGTACTGCGGGCGGACGGCGAGAGAGGCAACCCGCCGCCCACCCGCGGGTACATGCTGTGGGTTATGTACCGCGGGCGGAACACGGGTGGGAGCCTACCGGGGTCCACCCGCGGGGAACACGGTGGTTGTTGATTTGGGATTTGTTTCCCGTGATTCTTTTGGCTCGGTATTTGTCTTTTGACTTCCCGTGTTCTTTTGTGGAACTATTTGAGTGTCTTCTTGATGTTTCGTATTTAGAACTATATGGTTAGGTATCCATGTAGGACTTTGGTGTCTTGAATCGTGCTAAGTGTTCAACATTGTGTTTCGTTGAACGTGATGATGTCTTGTGTGTTTCGGGAACTATTTTGGTTTACCCGATTTGTAAGCATGCTAGTTTATGTGTCTAAATGCTAGCGTGTGTGTGTTTGTACCTTCCGTTTGGTTTGATGATAACTTGTGTTATTCATCGTTGTTGTTGTTGGGCTGTTGACCATTCCTTGATTGAGTATGGTTTCATATCTTCGTTGTGATCCGTTGATTGATTCCTGTTGAGGTGTGTGTTGGTGGGCTTTACTGGATTGCACGATTAGTGGTATGGGACACTAGTCACCAAGGTATTGCAGCGGTCCTCGTGGTGGCCGACGACGCGATTATGGAGTTTTTGGCTTTTTGTGTAAGGTTCACGTGATTATAGGGATAACATGTGTTATCCAGGGCATGTTTGCATGTGGTGTTGTACGGTACCTCGTGTACTAATTAAATCGGTTGTTTTTTTTTGGGAGGGACTGTTGGAGGGGGAAGACGGTTCCCGGGGGAATAAGGTTGGACTTGGATGTACAGGGGTCCTGGAGGTAAAGTTGGACATAGATATAAGGCTGGGGGTAAGCCATAAGGTTTGGAACAGGGCATAAGGAAGGCATATTAACTCGTGATGAAGTGATGTTCACGAGGGCTTGTGTAGCCGTTGTTGTGTTTCTCTCCTCTGTGACGTTGTGTAGTCACCAAGGCATTGTGTTGCCTAGGCATTGTGTTTGCCATTGGTCTGTCTATTATCCTTGATTTGTTGGTTGTCCTTTGTGGTCTTGGGAGTGGTTTCCGTGTTAATCGTTGAAAGTGTTGAGTCTGTTTTGGCTATTACTCTTGGTTTTTGCACTTATAATGTTATTTCCGTTTTGAAAATGGCTTTACAACTTATATCTTAACTTATGTATGTTATTTTCACAAGTATTGGTGGGTTACCAGCATCGTATTCGCTGACGGCGTCGTCCCATGTTTTTTATTATTTCTTTTCAGGTGATTCTAGCGACGCGCAGTCTAGTGCCTGTTAGCATAGCTTCTTCCCGTTTTTTTATGGGCCTGTGTGTCCGATCAGTTGTAGACTTTTAGACTTTGTTTATAAGTTTAAACAATGCCAGATATTGGTCGTAGGGTTCATCCTTGTTGTGAACATGGCATAACACCATGACTTGGATTTATGTTTATCCAGTTATCTTTTAGTCTTCCGCTGTGTTAGGTTGTTTAGTTGTGTTTGTTTTAAGGCTTTTTATAGCATGTGTTTTAGGGGGTGTTACATCATGTTTCCTCATCTTAGACGGCTCGGTGTGTCACATAACACGAACCCATACTTTCTTCATTTTCTTCTTCGTGAAGATAGGTCTTTAGCTAGACCATCAAGACTTCAACCACATTGAAACATAAATATATGTTTCTCATCTCATACAAGAGTAACCACACAATTTACAGTTATTGAATTTATGAATGTACAGTTATTGAATTATGAATGTACAGTTACAGAAATTATGAATGTACAGTTATAGAATTATGAGTGTACAATTATGGAATTATGAACACAGAGCTCTGACATTATGAACTTACAATTATGAATATATAGTGATAAAATTATGAACATATGCTCCTATAAATGAAAATGGGAGAATGAGCGTTGAAGAGAGATTTTGTGTGAAAAAGAAATGGAGCTTGATCATTAGGAAAGAACGCGTCTGAAATTAAAAAAAAAAAAAAAAAAAAAAAAAAAAAAAAAAAATTGGTTGAAGATAACGGTGCAACTTACTGTTGGAATTTTTAGCTAAAAATGATTTTTTTGAGTGATTATTTTGTGGTACAAATATATGTGGGGTCCACTTCCGATTAGGGTCGGGTTAAAGTTGATTCGGGTTCTTCGTATTGAGACGAAGAATTAGATATAATGTACGCTCAAAATGGGTAATAGGTGAATGAGAAATTGATTCTCAAGGTGAACCTATTTGAGAGAAGTCCAAATGACGAAAGGATAATTAAGCAAGTAGTTAATTAGCATTTTATGCTAATGAATCGTTAAGCATGAGATGTGCTTTTGTTAAGCTTTGAGCTTAAAACACGAAAGCTTAATTCAAGTAATGTGCTGCTAGCACATTACAAAGTGATAAGCTTTGAAAAGCTTATTTTGGAGAATTGGGAGTGGAGCTCCTTTCGTGCTACACGAAAGTTGAGTAATTAAGCTTTGATAGCTTAATTTGAACATTGGAGAATTTGGAGCTCCTTTCGTGTTCTTTAGTGAGCTCCTTTCGTGTTGCACCGTTTCGGTACGTGTGGACCACTCGGTGTGGTTTCCGTTCCAATTCGTTAACCTTTCGGGTTTGAACAGACTTCTCGGTCACTCAGATATTTTGAAACGGGTCGTTGTGGTCGGTACGAATTAATCGCGTATTAAGTTCGTGACGTTGGTATTATTTCGATAATAAGTACGACCGTTTTAACGTTATTATCCCATTAATAAATTGGATTTATGATTGGTTAATGACCATTATAATGCTACTTAATTCCCTTTTCCCTACAAATAGTTGGTTATGTTGCAGAATGTTTGCACGCCATTTTGAAGCTCAAAAAAAAAAAAAAAAAAAAAAAAAAACTATTGCTTTTTCTCTCTAATCTCCTTATTTTCAAAAGAGAAAAATGGTTTGCCAACATAATTCCGTAAAACATCGGAGTTCTCAAACTTGTGTTCTAGTTCGCGACTTTGGGTTGGAGTGCTCGAAGTCAAAGTCGTAGTCCGTTTTATCCTGGGGAGACTGGACGCCACACACGATCCTAGCACCCTCGGGAGGTGGCGGATCAGTTTTAAGAGAAGTGTGATGTACACACGACTCGGGCTTCCTCTACTTCTTCCTTTCTTTCGTTGGTTAAACTCAGGTTAGAAACCCCGTTCTTGCTTTTATTTTTGTTCTTGGTTTCGACCAAGTGGTGGAATTAATCTCGGAAAGATTAAATCCTTGTACTAGTTTCGTATAGTTTGTGGTGGGTTAATTTCGTGGAAATTAAGTCTCGTGTACTGGTTTTGTACTAGTTGTAGTGGGATTATTTTGATAAAATAAATCCCTAGTTGGTTAATATATATACGTTGTATATATATGCAATTTTGGTTTCGTACCAAAATTGGTTGGAATTAATTTTCTATAAATTAAATTCTTTTTTTCGGGATAAATATATATATTATATATTTTGTGTATTGATTTATTCACCAATTTCCAACACTTACGACACTGTTACCGTATTCACAATATATGCTGGACACGGGTCCATAGCATAACGATGATTGGTTATAGCCTACCGGCTTTCATATTGTTGATATGTCGAGCATAAAGGCTTTAACACCATATGAGCCAAGTGCATAGGCCAATCGACCCAATGGGGTTACCCAATTAGTACACAAATCTAGAAAAATAAAGAGGGAATAAA
Organism: Ipomoea purpurea; assembly: GCA_009835305.1. Classification (NCBI taxonomy): domain Eukaryota; kingdom Viridiplantae; phylum Streptophyta; class Magnoliopsida; order Solanales; family Convolvulaceae; genus Ipomoea; species Ipomoea purpurea. Next base: position 4,006 of record VALG01011414.1, read on the forward strand.
GATCCTGATATTCAGTAGCAGTGTTTTTACCGTAGATTTAGCAGTAATGTGTGTATCCACCCGCACAAAAATACAATTCAAATTGTGTTTCTAGTTTACTCAAAATTTATGTCTGGATATTCAAGCAAAACTGATCGCATATAGGACATAAACTCATCTAACATACGCCAATCTAATTTGAGAATAAATCATGCGACACCTACTCCATAACGCAATGTCTATTTGTCTGTGTGGTGTGAGTTTTTGTGTCTCGTGTTTAATATTATGTAATTTGTAATTTTGGATCGTGTTTAAGAGTATTGATTTTTTGATTCCATTGTTAATTATTGAATGTTATTTTTAAAATTTTGTTTATATGATTTTGTTGTACATGATTTTATATATGCGGGTAAATTTTATCTTGCATTTTATATCTTGTTAACTTATGGTTTTTAGGCAGTATTTCTTTGTATATCTGTCAATCTCTTTTGTTTTTGTTCATATAGATGACGTTTTTGTTTTTTGGATTCTATCTTTGGCTCTGATCGATGATATTTCCCTGTGTGGTTTTATCTTTATTTCTTGTGATTATTTTTTTGTAGGTTATTTTTTTATTTTGTGTTTGGTGACAAGTACATTTTTTTTTTATGTGTTTTTTTGTTCGTTGTTGCTATCTTGTTTTGTTTGCGGGCGGCGCAAGACCTCACGTCCTGTTTGTCCCCCGCCAGCACATCCATCCTCTATTGCCTTCTGCAACGGGTATCGGTCGACTCCCTTTTTGGTTCTATTCCAAGGTGATAGTTTAGGGGCGGTTCTAAAAAGTGCAGCTAATCGTGTAAAGCCTCCGTTTCTTTAAAATGTTTGTGGCCTGTGACCCAGTGTAGACTTGTACTGTTGAATAAGGTGTTCGAAAAAATTTAGACTGTGCTGAACTAAACGTGCCCGATGTTGCACTGTGTGGTCCCGTTGGGGGCGTGCATAAAAGCAAGCCTTATTACTTCAATTTTATAAACCTCTTCAGCTCCGCTGTGTTTGTTGGTCTTTGGTAGATACTAGTGAATGATTACAGGATCTAAAGATGTCCCCGGAAATTAGGCGGGCGTCCGTAAGTCATGGTATCAGCAGCCTATCTGCTGCTTAGGCGATGAAGGACGAAGGTGCTAACACGATTATCGGTCATATGCGACCGCATCATCAAAAAGCAAATTCCAATGGAGGTTGTTGTAAACCCTACAATTACAATAATTAAATGCTTATAAAGACAAGGGACTCTAATATGTAAACCCAACCAGGAGCATAAGAGACAATAATACGGGGTGCTTGCCACTTGAGTTGAGAACCTAGACTACACAGGTACGACAACTAACAAAAAGGCATGAAGACTATCAATAATATCCCCATAACAGATTCAAGGCCAGGCATCTAAAGATACTAAGAAAATCCACGATCATCTAGACGCGCCTCCAGCTACATTGTGTACTGGAATAAGGACGGTGTAAAAGGCGTCAGTGAATAAGGCTAGTACCCCACCAACGTGTAAGCAAATAGTAGGAGAATATAGAAAACATTTGAACAGAGACATATATGAGCCTCATCGAGACGCTAATTTTAAATCCAAGATCAAGATTCAAGAAATGATAATACGACTCGACATATATCAGTAAGGACTTAACATCGTTGCGTCCTAACAGAACGGTGCGAGGGCACTAACGACGAATAGGCATATAAAGTACAGCAAATAGAGACACGCGAAGGGCCATTCAACGACAATCAGAGTAGCTAGTAATAACAACGCAGACACAATCGTCTTCGACTTAGCTAGCAAGCTCCAATTTGGGGCTCCCCATCGTCCTTATAATCATTTCAACCTAACCTCCAAGCCCACCTTATATCCACCTTATTCCCCGGGCAACTAATGCCACGACAACCGAGATATCAACCACCAAAACTCAGATAAGGCGCGCAGTGTCCATTCGCTGCCGTACCTCTATCTATATAAGGTCGTGCCCCCAGACATGGCACCAAGCAATTATAACTGGGACTCATGCTCAACGGCAGCTAGTCGAGGGTGAGTTGTGCTTTAATAAGCACAGAAAGCAGGCCTGTACCTTTAGTTCAAGGGGAACCATCGTTATGCCAACAGCCAAAATTCATATCCAGCAAGTCCAATATCAAATCTGACATTCGTTCCACTCGGCCATGCTGCTCAATGACTACGGACTCATCACCGACTCATCATAATAATCAATCATACAGTCAAGAATAACAAACAAGACATTGACTACACATATTCCTAGAAGGTAATTGAAACATCAAACGAGACTCATACACGACAAACGGGGTACAAAGGAATTGGAAACTAAACCGGGGAAAAAACATCACGCTACACAATTCCAGCGGTGAGGCAACCCACCGGCGGGTGGACAGTGGGTAGCCCTCGTGCTCGCCGGTGCCGCCTGACAAGCGGCGAGCGGGCGGTAACACCCTAATTTTTAAAAATACATAAATTATTAGAAAACGACTAAACATAATTATCCAAAAAAATAACATCCACAAAGTCGGGGTGCTATGCACTAGTTTGAGAATAGATCACATCTAACTAACAACGCATATTTATTCGAAGAATATTCAAACTATTCAGAGCTAACTTAAGCAAGGTCAAGTCTGACAGCGCGATCGACTACATCATCAACCGAGGAGATTCGTGTAACACCGGTTAGCGAAAATTGCTGGACCCACTCCCAACTGCGTCTAGTAATATAGTGATATCACAGAAATCGTTTTGAACTGTAATAACATATATACTTACGAGAATCTAGTTTAGAGCAAGGATCACGACCTCAGATACAAATGACTCACGGATAGAATATCTAAAACTGACTGCCACCTTAGAACGACGTTGCAAAGACATAACGACGAAATAAAGCATATTAGTTAAGCATAGGGATAAAAAAGGCATTAGACAATCAGTTACAAGTAATCAACAAGCACACAATCCATCTTCCGACCTTATACCAAGTCCAACCTTGTAGCTCCCCTTCGTCCTTATATCAGTTCCAACCTATACCTCCAAGCAACCCTTATATCGCTTTCCTTATTCCTCCGGCAACTACATGGCCCCACCGACAAACCACCTATCACTATAAACATATCAAAGATAGTGCAGTGCATTTGCATGATCCGTACCTCTAATACCAATACCAAGGGGTCAGGCATATAGCCCCGACATGGCACACAGCACTTTAAACCTGAACATGCTCAACGGCAAGCTAGTCGAAGGTCGGTTTGTGCCTTAATTAGCATAGTAGAAGTGCTTAGGCTGTACCTTTATACAAGACAGGGCACTCGTGTACCACCGCAAATTCGATACCCCAATCACAATCTCCATCATTATATTTGTCCCCACATAACACGACAACGGGGTACTAACGGACATTTGAAACATCAAACGGGAAAAACATGCACGAACCTAACCGCTAAAAGGTTCCAGCGGGGGAGACACCCCGCATGCCCACCGCCAGCCGCGGGCAGCCATCAGTCCAGCAGGTGACCGGGTGCGGACAGCCTTGGCACGGTGGAGCATGGCGGCAGAGCGGGCTGTAACACCCCTAATTTTTTAAATAGGATTAAAACTTACTCTAAATACATTCCACGCACTCAACATGAATTATTCAAATAGAGTAGGGGATGTGCAAGAATTCTGTGGAGATTTCGGTTAAGCCGACGACCCCGAGTGAATTACGGATTAACCGTTTCGAACCGAAAATCCGTCGGTTCGGTGAATCGAGTTAAGCAGTTTACTAAATTCGGTTAACGGTTAACTACGGTTTTCGAAAGGTCGGTTAACCCGAATTACCGAAGCGTAACCAAATTTGGAATATATGATACAGTATATTCGATATATAGGTATTATCGCGTTGACTATTGGATTATGGGACTATTGAATTGTTTTGTAGTATGAGAATTACTTCAAGGTTTGGACTAGGGACTACTGTATTAATTGGATTTTATCATTTAAGGAGTTAAGTTTTAGCGGATTTTCATGTTTGAGGGGAAAATTTCGTAACGTTAAGTCCACATAACGACAGATTAACGAATAACAAGTCTGTTCGGCATTAAATCGGTAGAAGAATTTCCGTCGGGAAATGGTTACAAGAAAGATAAGTACGGTGAATTCGGTTCGGCTAACAACGGCTTCGGTAACCGAACGGTATAACGAAATGACGCCGGCCAAACCCCTAAAATAAGGGTAAACATCCACTAAAGAGTAGGGGTGCTATGCCCCACTAGGTTGGAGAAACTAGGATGGACTGCTAAACTAACAGTGATTTTAAGCTTCGTAAGTAGGACATATTGCAATACTAGGCAGAGCGACTAAGCTTGCTCCAAAAGTTCTGACCTAGCGAGGATCCGCAGCTAGAGCGATTAACACCTGAAAAATATGTTGGTGTGACACAACAGTCAAGCGAATAAGATGGTAACCCACTCAAGTGATCGTTGTAAGGTACCAAGTAAGGTGTAGATAGTAAGAAATCATTTTAAGTCAATTCATAGACCGTACGGAGACTCAGTTAATTCAAGTATCAGATCAAAGATACACTTAAGTGGTCAACGGCAATACAGATAAGTCGTAAAGCCCTAACATGCATCCTACAAGAACACGTTGGCAAGACATAACAGACGAATAGGCAGTAAGATTGCAAATGGGGGGATCATACAAGGATCGACAAGACAATCAGTTAGCAAGACAGTGTTGAAGGAGTTTGAAGAAGAAATATTGGCTTGTTATTTACACTCTACACAACATACAGCAGTTCATAGAGTATAGTAGAAGAGGGAATAGTAATAGAGCCCTAGGGCACTAACAGACATGGCATCAGGATAATAACAGACATAAGAAGTGAACAGACATTAGGAAATAATAAAAGCATAATATGAGTCTCAACATCCCCTCAAGCTGGAGCATGAATATCAAAAAGCTCCAAAGCTTGGTACACAATATTCTGTCGGGACTCTTAAAGCTTTTGTGAAGATATCAGCCAACTGATCATTTGTACCCTACGAATGAGGAAATAACAATTCCCCGGATGTAAATCTTTCGCGAATAAAATGACAATTGTCTTCGATGTGTTTTGTTTCTCATGAAAGACAGGATTGGATGCAATATGCAAGGCTGCTTGATTGTCGCACATCAGTTTTAATAGCCTTTCATGCAAAGATTTAATTCAGTCAAGAGATGCTTAACCAGATTAGTTCACATGTTCCCAAGGTATTGACCGATATTCTGCCTCTGCACTTGATCGAGCCACCACATTTTGTTCTTACTTTTCCAAGATACTAGATTGCCACCAAGAAAAACACAGTATCCTGATGTTGACTTTCTATCCCAAGAGCACCAGCCCAATCTGCATCAATAACCAACAATCTCTGTATTTCCACGATCCTTGTATAAAATCGTTCCGGGAGACTTCTTGATGTATCGTAGGATCCTAATGACAGCTTCCCAATGGATATCACATAGAGAAGCCAAGAATTGACTCACAACGCTAACTGCAAAAAGGATGTCAGGGGCGAGTGGCGGTTAAGTAAACAATTTTTCAACCAATCTTCGATATCTTCCTGGATTTGAAAAGGGCTTCCCTTGTTCCGTACAAGCTTAATGTTAGGATCCATGGGAGTATCAATAGGTATGCAATCACTCATACCCATTTCCTAAATATGTCTAAAGCGTATTTTCGTTGAGATATACAAATCCCTTGCTGTGACTGGGCAACTTCTATCCCTAAAAGTATTTTAATTTTCTAAGGTCTTTTGTCTCAAAATGTTGGAAAAGATGTTGCTTTAGCTGGAGTATTCCTTCTGCATCATCTCCTATGATAACTATATCATCGACATAAACAACAAGATAAATGCTCTTACCATGTCGATGTTGGTAGAATACAAAATGATCCACTTTGCTTTGGACTAACCCAAACTGTTGCAGAACTATACTAAAACGTCCAAACCAAGCACATGGAGACTGTTTCAATCTATAAAGAAAACGTTTTAATTTGCAAACCAAATCAGTCTCCCCCCCTTGAGCAACAAAACCCGGAGGTTGCTCCATATACACCCTCTTCTTTTAGATCCACATGTAAAAAGGCATTCTTGATGTCTACCTGGTATAGAGGCCAATGATGGATGGAAGCAATAGATAGAAAGATTCTGATAGAAGAGATCTTGGCTACGGGTGAGAACGTATCAGTGTAATCAACGCAAACACTTGCGTATACCCTTGGCTACAAGGCGAACTTTGAGTCTATCTATCTGTCCATCAGGCCCAACTTTGACATTATAAAAACCAACGACAACCAACAACTGTTTTGCCACGAGGTAATGGAACCAAGTCCTATTCCCGAGGATTGCAAAGCAACCATTTCATCTACCATAGCTTGCTACCACCAGGATGGGAAAGAAGCTTCCCTAACCGAATTAGGAACAGAAACAGATGATAAACTGGAGATGAAAGCATTGTAAACAAGGGAAAAATGGTGATAAGAGACGAAATTATATATAGGGTAGGGATTGCGAGTAGACCGGTTACCTACCGACTGGAGATTGGAGCAGGACCTGAATCTAAGGGAAGAGACCGCTCAGGAGATGAATCAGCAGGTTCAATGTTTGCAGCAGTAGTGGTTGGTGGTAATTTTGACCGACGATGATAGGTGAACTGGAAAGAAGAAACAGTGTGGGTTTGTGATGGATTGGGAGGTAGGACAACAGGAGATATTGGTATTTCTGTCCCTCCTTCAAATGAGGGAACTGGTAGAACATCAGGAAAAAACATCCACCACCCTTATAGAGTCAGATGAAAATAACGGAGTGTACTCAAAGAAGTAACATTTGGTGATACATAGAATCACCGTGTCTCAGGACAATAACACATGTACCCTCTTTGAACCCTAGAGTACCCCACAAAAATACATTTCAAGGACTTGGGTGACAATTTATCATGACCAGGAGTAATATCCCGAACAAAGCAAGTGCAACCAAAAACCCTCAGCGGAAGCCTTGGGTAATGGTTCTTGAGGAAACAATATGTTATAAGGTATTTTGCCATGTAGAATAGACGATGGCATACGATTGTTAAGGTAACATGAATGGAGGATAGCATCTCCCCAGAAATAAGAGGGAACCTTATAGTGAAGAAGCATAGTCCGAGCGGTTTCCACTAGATGCCTTTTCTTTCGTTCAGACACACCATTCTGTTGTGGAGTATCTGGACAAGAAGACTCATGGAGAATACCTTCAGAGTCAAGAAGGGTAGACAAAGGAGTATTGAAATATTCCCTGGCATTATCACTTCGAAGAATTTTAATAGACACTCCAAATTGATTCATGAAATTTCTGAAAGATGTTGAATAGATCATAACGTCGTTGCATTTAGGAAAACCCAAGTACAACGCGAAAAGTCATCAAATAAAAGTAACAAAATATTTAAAACCTAACACATAAGTGACACGACAAGGACCCCCAAATATCACTATGAACTAAGGAAAAAGGGGATGAGGACACTTTATTAACCCGTTCAGGAAAGGAAGTTCTTGAATGTTTCCCAAATTGACAAGATTCACACTTTAGTGAAGACAGCTTTGAGAGACTCAGATCAAGTTATTGTAGTTTTTTCAAACTTGGATGACCTAGACGACAATGAGTAAGTGAAGGAGCAATAGTAGCACTACAGACAGTGGAAGCAGGAGTGGATAGACGGTATAACCCTTTTGATTCATACCCCGAGCCAATCGTCTTCCCCGAATGACAGTCCTGTATAATAATCGAATCAGGAGAAAAAGTGACAAGACAATCAAGAGAATGAGTAATTTGACAAATGGAAATCAATTTAAAAGGACAAGTAGCGTATATGCAAGACTGATGACAAAGGTAAATCAGGAAGAGGTCTTGCTTTACCAACTCCTTTAGCAGAACATATGCATCCATTACCAAACACAATGGACGGAAGAGACTTAGAGTTTGTGAGGTGGGTCAATAAGGAAGAATTACTACACATATGTTCGGAGGCACCTGAATCAAGGACCCATGGTCCGAGATGTCCAGATTGAGAAACAAGGGCAGCATGAGTCTCTCCCGTATGAGCCAAAAGAGTGACAACAGTAGCTTGGGCATTAGCCTTAAACCGCGCGAACTCTTCATATTCTGCAAGAGAGACATTTTTAGAACCTGATTCTTCTTGTTTGAGTTGAGCCACATTTGTAGGAGTAGGCAACGGTTTCCCGTGCAGCTTCCAACATTGGTCCCGTGTGTGTCCAGATCTATTGCAGTAATCACAGTATCTAGACTTTTTCTGCCCACTATGGTCTTTATTCCGGTTGCCCAGATTATTACCACGACTTCCTTGGATCACAAGAGCAGATTGTTCTGTAGTGGATGCAGAAGTTTCACCAGGAAAAGAAACCACTTGAAGAAGGCGTTTGAACAATTCTTGGATCCTTGGCACACCTTTATCCCCAAGAATCTGGTTTCCAGTATTCTCAAACTCGGGGCCTAATATAGTCAAAACCAAAACAACAAAAAAAATTTCACGTTGGACAATCTGTTCAGCGGGTGTCCCTCCAACGCGTAAAAGCTTATTAAACTAAGTTAATAAACTTTGAGTTTTCCAATAAACGGGTTCTATACTCATACCATCCTTCTTTAAATTAACCAAATTATAACAACTATGTAACATTGTGAAATATCATTAGAGTACAAGGATTTATCTTGATTCCATACCTCAACACAAGTTTTAAAAACTCTAAATAGTTGAATTAACTCAGGTGAAAGGGATTGCCATAGAAGACTACAAAAGTTGTGCATCCACCCTTTTCAAAATTGCCTCCTCATTTTCTGGTACTTCATTTTCTACCCATGTTCCAAGTGGTCAATAACACCCTGGCCCATAAACCACATTTCAAAGGCATCGACCAAGAGTAGTAGTTTTGTGAGCCACATAATTTTTCAGAGGTAATAACTGGATTTCCAGATAAATTAGGGTTAACACCCCCCAAACATGCTATATAGAAAGTCTTAACACATGCAGATATCACAACAAAACACTAGCACATCGGAAGATAAAGGTAACTAGATAAAAGCAAATCCAAAAAATGGGGTGTTATGCCACGTTTACCAACAATGATAAACGTACGGCGGTCAATTATCTGCATGGTGTACACAACTATCCCAAACTCATAAGTCCTAACACTACATCGGCTCACAGGCCACAAAGCAAGGATAAAGGCACTAACTACCGGCCACTAGACATCGCGCTCGTCTAGACAATCACCTGAAAGAACACAAAGATAAACATGGACGACACCCGGTCAGCGATAATGCTGGTAACCCACCAATACCTGTTAAGTATCAAACATAGGTTTTACGGATACGTATACAAAATCATTTCGAAACGGAATACATATATATAAGTGTAAAACCCAGAGTAAACACCAACTCAAGACTCATCACTCTAAAGATAATACGGGAACACATCCCCAAGACCACAACAACTCAAAATAAACACGACAAACGCAACACATGCTTTGTGACTAACACGTCACAAGAGAGAACAAACAACCACGACTACAACAAGCCTCGTGACATCACACATCACGAGTTGATATGCCTTCTTATGCCCTTTCCAACCTTATGGCTACCCCCAACCTATATCTTAGTTCCAACCTTTACCTCCAGGACCCTATAACCAATCCCAACCTTATTCCCCGGGAACCGTCGTTCCCCTCCCAACAGTCCGTCCAACAAACCACCAATTTCATAGTACACGAGGTACCGTACACACCCATGGCAACACATGCCCTGGATAACACATGTTATCCCAGTAAATCAGATGAACCTTACACAAAGGCCACAACTCCATAATCATGTCACGGCCACCACGAGGAACGCTGCAATACCTTGGTGACTAGTGTCCCATACCACTAATCGTGCAATCCAGGTAAAGCCACACACGCATCACACCTCAACAAGAATCAATCAACGGATCACAACGAAGGTATGAAACATACTCAATCAAGGAATGGGTCATATCCCAACAACAACAACGATGAATAACACAAGTTATCATCAACCAATCGGAAGGTACAAACAACACACACGCTAGCATTTAGATACCAAACTAGCAAGCTTATCAAACGGGTAAACCAAAGATAGTTCCGAGGAACAAACAAGACTCCAACGAAACACAATGTTGAACACTTAGCACGATTCAAGACACCAAAATCTACATGGATACCTACCATATAGTTCTAGACATACGAAACATCAAGAAGACACTCAAATGGTTCCACAAAAGAACATCGGGAAGTCAAAAGACCAAATACCGAGTCAAATGAATCACGGGGAATAAATCCCAACCCAAACCACATTACGTACCCGCGGGTAGGCCCACGGGTACAGGTCTCCTCACAACGTGTACCCCACGGGTGGGCCTTCTACCCGCCGTTCCGCCCGCGGGTACAACTTGTACCACTTCAACACACTTCTCGAATTTTATCTCCAAACTCAAATTCAAGTCCAAAACATGTCAAATCTCACCCAATAGAACAAAATGACTTGAATCATAGGAAATGCCAAGCAATGGCACAAAAGATCCCTAAACACAAGCTCTAGATATGCATTTTCACAAGACAAATGCATAAGCACTCACATTTCATAGCAAAACACATGTAGAATCCAAAAATCACATATAGGTAATCAAAATAGGTTTTAGTAGAGCATGGGTTACCTCTTGTAGACTAAAAGACTTCACTTTACACCTCAACAAGCTCCACTCAAGGCTTACTTTCCAAACCCACTTCAGATCAAACCAAAAGATCATAATGATCATAATTTTAAGAAAAAGACATCTAAGATGGAACCAAAAACACAAGATGGACTTAGATATTACCTCCTAGATGCCCAAATATGTGAAAGGTTGAATCTTGGAAGCAAATCTTGGAATCTTGACAAGGTCTCAACTTAGCTTGGAGGAAAAGCTATTCACCTTTCTAGAGAGAAGGTAGAGCTAATATTTTAGAAAGTGTAAGTTGATGAAATGAAGATGTCTTCTAGGTTAGGTTACAATACTAACACTTGGTGAAAGGTCAAGAATACCCTTACTAACATTAGAAAGTGTAAGGAACAAGGGAACTCCCTCAAAGCTCAAGGTACAACATAACTTTGAAGTTGACTAGTCAAATACTAGTCCTCAATTTAAAAATCAGGATTTTAGGAATTAATTTCTCAATTAAGATAGGATTAATTACTCAATTAATCCATGGATTGAATGTGGATTTTTGGGGTGTCGCATCCTTTCCCCTTCAAAGAAGCTTTGTCCCCGAAGCTTGGGTACGACGAATTAGAAACAAATAGTCGTAGGAAACAACATTGTGACAAGAGGTTCAAGAATAAGCTCTTTTGGTCAAAACTCAAAAGATACTACAAGGATTCCAAAAAACCAAGAAAGAAGGCATAACAAACCAAGAATTGGTAAGAAATTAACAAGGAGTAGATTGAGCATCACAACTCTAGTCTTTACACCAACATCTACTTCTACCAAACACTAAGGCAAGGCATACCAACACAAAACACCCGCTACTACTACGAATCTAACTAAGCCACAAGGCTACAAGCAAAGCAAGCACGCAACAACAAGCAACGACAACACAACGACAGGCAAAAACAACTAGGAAAAAGGCGAACAAGGCAACTACAGCTACTAGAAAGACTCGCTCTCCGACTCCCTCCCGGAGTCTTCTCCTCTATGACTCGAGCTAGCTTCGATCTGGTCTAGCCGGTGCACGCGACGAACTTCGTCTTCGGCAAAGCCATCCGATCGTCGCGGTTCTGCTGACGAAGCAAGGCAACAACAACGCTCTTCATGGCGAGTGGGGTTCTGGCTCCCTCTTGGTGCATGCTTCTCTCTTCGTCCAATTCTGCCTCACTCTTCCGAGTCCAGCTTTCTTCAGCTTCAACGGCTTCTGGCGCTCCCACCTCATCCTCACGATCGACTTCATCCTCAGCTTCCTCATCCCAAGCTCTGAACAGCGAGGCTCAACTTCCGGCATGGATTTCGCAGCTCAGCTGCTAACTCTGCCCGTTCATCAGGTGCTTTCTTGGCCACTGTCCGCTCCAAGCGTGATGTACTCAGCCATTCCATCAGCTGAAACAGAAGATATATACGTCCCGAAGGTTGGTGGCATCCCATCACTGCTCTACCGTTCGCAGACAGAAGAACACCCTGTTAATAGGGAAGACAACCATCCACGACTCGCCAGTTCCCTAAACAAGATCAGCTCAACACGCATCCCGATAAAGGCAAAGCGCGCGCGGTCCGCGCTCGCCTCTGTATCTCTGTACCATAAACACCTATGTGCTACAACATCAAAGCAGGCAAGGTGATCTTATACATAAGATACTTACCTTAACAAAAGCAAAAGTGCACCTCGCAACATCATCCCCACTGTCATGCATCATATGTTTATTGTTCGGGCAACAACAGTCGCGACCAACCATCACAGATCCTTGTTCGCGCAGTCAACCACTTCTTCTACGGCTAAGGGGCTTGAGTAAAACCACTCGTATGGCCTAACAAGTTAGCTCAAGTAGTCATGGTACCCCATGGATATATCTATACTAATCAAGAATGACACCTGTACTGAGCACTCGTGGTAGGCAGTAAACTCAAAAGTTGAGCGCAGCCTCTTGCTCAGAAAGCACAACCTTACAGCACCTCTCAACCTTGAGAGGTGATTTCAAGCTTCTCGCCTTCGTTTTGTCACAACCATGTGACGATAAAACGTCTTTCCACCAACTCGGGTAGTCTAAGGTGCCTTATGGCGGAAAACTCATCCATCAGACTTGATTCCTAAGGGCATATCCAACAAAGGAACTAGAAAAAGATTCCGGATCAAAAGTTTTACCTTCCAAGAACAAGGTAGTGGGTATGACCCCCAAAGGCTCCAACAAAACAAAGCGTCAGCAATTATTCTTCTTCTTTCCTCCCTCGCACCCCGATATCCTCTCTCTCTCCTCGTCTCTCGTTCTCTCCTCTCTCTCTCGCGGTTATTCCGTGATGGGCACGCCAGTAGGTCGGTGGCGCGGTTCGGTGGTGGGGTGACGGGTTGGTGGGGGGACGGTGAGTGGTGGTGGACTACGGGTTGGGATGGGGCTTCACCGTGGGCTCCACGGGTAGCAGAAGCACAGCCAAAGACGACGAAAAGAAATTTTAGGGATTTGGGAGAAAATTGGGGAAAAAAGTGATTTAAATATTTGGGAGTTTATAGGGTAAAAGTAAGGAGAATTTATGGTCTTAGTATGGATTAAAATTGGAATAGATTCTAAGAAAGACAATTAAGCTCCCAAGTGGTTTTAGAGCGTGTTGGGTTACCCACAAAGAATCAAACCTCGTGTTTGAAACTCCAAAGCTTTACAATTAAACATTAGGCCTTGATTTTAAAGATGCCGCAAGAAGCGAATTTATGTATCTTCCAAAATTGATCAAAGATACTTGCGAAAATTTCAGCGAAGTTCACACGGCATTGTCTGGACAAACACCAACGTGAAGGGCATTGTAGAATTGCCAAGGCAAGCAAAACATCCTCCCAAAACGATAACTGATAACTTCCAGACACCGAGACTTGTGTATCAACTAAAGAAGTCAGGCGTTGTAAATTGGCCCAGCACAAACGTCTCAAAGCTCGATGGTACCAATTCACAGCTGCCAAAGGATCTGCATTAAACTAAAAAAGACCAATTAAGAAACTCCAAGACGACACACTACCCGAAACACCAGATAACACCAAGGCAATACAAGCAACACGATACAACGCAGGAAACAAAGATAGGCTACGAAGAAAGGGTTACCTGCACTTTTTGCCTCCACGAAAGCCCGTCCACGACTCAGCCTGCGAACGCCGCATCCCACGAAGCTTTCCAGGTGGCACTAGCTCCACCTGTTCCCACTGCCTGGAACTAAGCTCCCAGCTGCTCCACCCAAAGCTCCCCGGGGGTTGGATGGCAACCGCTCTCCTCGACCGAGCTCAGATGGGAGCACTCCACCGACTTGTGACCTGATCTCCACATCGACAAACCCTTGAGCACATAGCGTCAGCAACTTTGACCCCATATGCTTCCGCACACCAACTCTGACAAAAGGGATGCCTTGCTTGGATTCCGTGCCCCGTCCTGTTATCAGGCTCTTGAGAAGAATATGAAATGTTCTTCGGCGGGAAAACTCCGGTCTTTGGCTCTTGAAGGTAGAAGAAGCTCGCGCTTGAGTCCGTTTTCGCTAAACTTGCTCGTACGATCCTCTCTGAACGCTGCTGGGCACGTGATACAGATCAGCGGCGCAGCACATAAGCGTCCTTAAAGCCAAGAAACTTGGCCTACTCACCCAGTCAAAGCTTTCCGCGCCTCATAGTTTCAGACCCGGCACGAATTTCTCAGACTTTAAGCGTGTTTCAGTAGGCCAGCAAGCATCTCAGTAAATGTGCCAACTCAAGAACCATTTTGTGGTATTACCCATAGACCTGAGTCCTTGCTGCTAGGTGAGAAACTCTTCATACATGGCCAGCAGCGCACCCATAGCTGCTGGGATTAGACTCTCGCGCATTCTACCCTTAGAGCAGCAAAGGTCTAGTCGAACTCTGGAACTTCAAGAAGAACGGGCCTTCATGGAGCCACCATGTTAAACCCCCGTGTTACCGACCCGTAAATTAAAATAATATAATTACTAACCCACCCCAAAAAGGGAATTAAAATCCCCAATTGAAGCTAAAAAGTCACTACTCGCGCCTCATGGACCCTTAGAGCTGAACACCAACCCCCATACCATAGTAATTAGAATTAAAACCAATACCTCTAGAACCCGAATTACGGACTGCCTTAGGTATTAATTAATAAAGGACATAGGAGACAAAACCTTTAAAATCTCCACACCGACAATAAAATAATATTAATACACAAAAGATGCTCCAAGAATCCCTTAGGAGAAATCAAGAAAGAAGAAACGCTTAAGAAAGAACCCTACCATAGGCCATCAGGAGAAAATTATTAGGCTAAGAGGTAACCCATGTTCTCCCAACAAAACCCTATTTTATTCGCTAATACCATCTCGCCTTCGCTTCGCGCTCTCCTACTACTCTCTGTGATCTTGATACAATTAACTGCTATGGATCCATTTGTGGCTTATGACCCTTGTGATTGATGAGACTGATTTATATGCTTTCTTAAATATGTTCTTGATGATCTTGTGTTGAGAATAGAGATGTCTTTGATTTGATGTGATGATTCTTGACAAATCTTGAATATTTCTTGATGAAAGATGGAATATTTCTGATTGATATAGAGGTGAGATAAGAGCACGGTTGGATTGAGAATTTGTATTGTGATGTTACTTGATTGATATTTGGTGGGGGCTCTCCGCATGTTCAGGTAAGTGT
>VALG01011422.1:0-28997 GCA_009835305.1 Ipomoea purpurea
CAACATCAAACTAGCATGATTAACAAACAGGTAAACCAAAAGTAGTTCCAAAGAACATTCAAGACTCACAATTAGTCAAACGAATCACAATGTCGGGTACCCTTAGCACGATTCAAGACACCAGATGCTACATGGATTCCTAACATATCGTTCTAGACGTACGAAACATCTAGAAAACTAACTGTTAGTGTTTTATTTTGTTCAAAACCCCAACATATAATTGGCAATATTATTCTGGCAAATTTAAGATAGGGTTTAGCTTGGTGTCTGTTTACTCTTACAGAAGACTGATTAATCAGGTTTATCAACAGACGCACTGACACTGAAGATCTGTTAAAGGGAGATGTTTCTAAATGCTTAACGCAGTTTGAGAAGACAGTTTTGGAAAGAATATCAGCGGATTTGTTTGGAAGGTATGGACTGAATCTTAAAGATTGCATTCTTCACAAATCATCCTACCATCTACAATCAAAGATATTTATGGAGAGTGATCTTCCAAGGAAGTATAAGTATCCTCATTCCATCAAAATTAGGGTTACGAGTTTAAGAAGAAAAAAACACTTCATGCTACACAGAAACACATATCTTTGATTATCATGTCTCTTCTCAAGATAATGAGTTCTTGGTGATTTATGATGTCGAACTTGAGAAGAATTAATGTTGCTTAATCGAAAGGACGCAAAGATCACTCAGTTGTGGAAACAACGTAGGACTGCGTCATTGAAGCGGACTGCATCAGAGTTAGCTCTCCAATTGAAGGGATTTCATTGGACTTCTGCATGCGTGGCTCTCCGACTTCAACAATCCACTAAACCTTTGTAGACTGGGTACGTACCTTGTGTGGGACACTGGGTGAGATTGTTGTTTCTCTACCTTTGTACATTTGGATTATGAGTTAGTGGATTGGACGCCTCGGTGATCGTCCCCCAGATGTAGATACACATGTATCGAACTGGGTAAACATCGTATGTGTTGATTTATTATCTGCTTTAGTTCCTCTATAAACTAATCAGCAATTTAACTAACTGACTGACAATTCACATATCTGAATCTGTTAGTCCAGTACATCAGTCGATTATCACTAATAATTAATCTTAAACTGAGGAAATGCAAAATTACATGTGGTATCAGAGCTTTTAAGTCTACATAGTACTTGATCCTTACGGGAAGAACTTTTTGCATTGTTCTCTTTTTAAGAAGCTGTTTACTTGGTTGTCTGTTTGCTGTTAGACTGCTCTCTGCGTGTGTGTTTTGGCTGGTTGTCTTTTGATTCAGGATGGATGCGAGTATGAAACCACTAGAATTGGATGGTCACAACTATTCTTTCTAGATGGCTCGATTGGAAATTTACCTCAGGCACAAGGTACTAGAGTTTATCGTACTGTTCTCACTGGATGGAGTCCTCCGACAATTCAGAAATGCTGATGGAACTGCTGAAGTCAAACCTATGGAGACTGGACTGAAAGATGAGATGTCATCCCTCTGATATGAACAATAAAGCACTGATTTTCTATTGTAGGATCTCTGCATGAAGGTGTTTTTACCCTGGTGACAGGGATAAAGAGGCAAAACGAGTATGGGAAATCCTTGAAACCAGATTCGAGCGGTACCGGTGATGTTAAGCAGTCAAAGCTTCAGATAGTTTTATCAGAGTTTGAAGCACTCAGGATGAGTGAAGAGGAAACTATCCCAAAACTTTCATAGTCGGGGTTCAAAATTTGATGAATAGAGCTTCAGTACTTTGTGAACCTTTTACTGATGAAAGAGTTGTCAAGAAAGATCTTTCGCTTCTCTACCCAAACGATTCCGAATGAAAGTGACTGCAATTCAGGAAAACACAGGCTGGGAGAAGAAGAGTGTGTGAGAACTTATGGGAAATCTACATACTTATGAGCTTTTCAAGTGCTGGCTGATGATGATCTCTGCAGTCAGCAGAAAAGGCAAGTCAGTGGCTTTTGTTTGGTGAAGCTAATCGAGAATCTGACCAAATGACGATAGACGGTGAAGCTTTAGCCTTCCTAACAAAGAATTTCAAGAAATACTGAAAGGCTTCAATCGAAGGAGTCAAAGACAACCTAACAGGACACAATACAAAAGTGGAATCCTCATATCAAAAAAAAATAGAACCGCCCTCCTTCACACCAGAACAGTCAGTCCCAGACTGGCCAAACAAGGCAATTCAGAAGTACGCCAACAGACACAGTTAGAACTCTAAACCGATCAGTGCATGTCGAGAGTGTGAAGGATTCGGGCAATATAAATCTGAGTGTGCACATAATCTCAAAAGGAAGAAAGCTAAGTGTCTGTGGCGACCCTAAGTGATGATGAAGAGGAAGCAGAAAATGACCAGTCTGATGATAATGTGGGAAATTCCGTAGCCTTCTTCACAACTACATAGCATCAATCAGAAGAGAATCAAACCGATGAAGAATCGTACATATCATCAGATGATTTTGAAGAGAGACATATTCAACTAGAATGGAATTTGCTAAACTAGTTGGAGGTTGGGAACAACTGGTGAAAATCAACAAGAATCTGAATGAAGATCTGAAGCAGCGAGATGAACTCCTGAAGAAACTAAACACTGAGTTATAGTCACAAAAGAAGATCTTATTACTCAGATAAGATCTCGAGAGAGAAAGTTGATAAAAGAACTGAGGACCTGAAGAAGAACATCAAGATGATGGATACCACGTCTCCCTTAGACAAAAATTCTGGAGAAATGCAAATGATAAAAAGGGTTTCAGGTTTGAACGAGGACAGTCCTCGAAGACAGCACATGTGTTTATCAAAGAGGGTACATCAGTTGGCAACTCAGTTCATAGTTATGAACAAGGTCGATCATCACGGTCAATTCAGTCAAATCAGAAAGGAACCCTGCACACTCGGATTACTGAGACTGTGTCTGGCATAGTCAAATTTCAATCTCAGTACTCAAGGTTCAAGACTAAGGTTGTAAAAGTTAGACAATATGTACCCATCTGTCACTACTGTCAAACAAAAAGACACACCCGACCTGAATGTTACTTCTTCTACAGATAGCAGAGGAAGGAGAAATATCAGAACAAGTCTATCACTACTTTCACAAGACAGGTTTCGGTCAGGAAATCAGAAGTAATATGATATCCCACAATCGTTCTGACCGCCTCTATGACTGAAGCAAGATGGTATTTCGATAGTGGATGTTCCAGACATATGACTGGGAATGTTAAGTGTCGCATGGCTATGCAACCTAGCAGTGGATCAGTTATGTATGGGGACGGACAAAAAGAAAAGATAGTTGGAAAATGGTACCCTAAATGTGCCAGGCTTGCCACATCTGGACGAAGTTTCTTAGTCAGTGGCCTGAAAGTAAATCTTATTAGCATCAGTCAGTTGTGTGATCAGAATTGGAATGTGTGCTTCAATCGAGACTGCTGCAGAGTCCGCGATAAAGCAGATCAAGTTGTAATGGAAGGAACACGCTCTTCTGAAAACTATTATGTTCTGTCAAATTGAAACTACTTGTCTAATATCTAAAACAGCCGAGTCAAAACTATGGCATCAACGGTTGGGACACATAAACTTCAGAGATATAGACAAAATGATCAAAATTAGATGTTGTACGTGGGATACCTAAGCTCAAAATAGAACGGGAAGGAGTTTGTGGTGTGTGTGCCATTGGAAAGCAAATAAGAGCTCCTCACAAAGCAGAAAAGATAATCACTACTGGAGAGATGTCTAGAACTGGTTCATATAGACTTATGGGACCAACTCAGATAGAAAGCATTGGCGCAGAAAAATACATCTTTGTATGTGTGGATGATTTCCTCGGTTCAGTTGGGTATACTTTCTGAGAGAAAAATCTGAGGGATTTAATGCCTTCAAAACTCTATGCATAAGAGTACAAAAAGAAAAGGACGAGCCCATTATAAAAATCCAAAGGCTGAGAAGTGATCATAGAAAAGAATTTGAGAACTCCTTATACTCAGATTTCTATTCAGAAAATGGAATAGCTCATGAGTTCTCTGCTCCTCGAACAGCACAACAGAATTGTGTTGTGGAAAGAAAAATCGAACCTTGCAGGAAATGGCAAGAGTAATGCTACACGCATTACATCTGCCACAACGTTTCTGGGCTGAAGCAGTGCACACAGCATGTCATACTGTCAATAAAGTCTATCTCAGACCAGGTACATCTCAGACACCATATGAAATATGGAAAGGAAAGAAGTCAAACTTGAAGTACTTTCATGTGTTTGGAACAAAATGTTATGTTCTAATTGATAGGGAACAAAGAGGAAAATTTGAACCCAAGAGTGATGAGGCATCTTTCTTGGATATTCTCAAAAACAGTCGAGCCTATAGGAATTTATAACAAAAGAACTCAATCAGTCATGGAATTAGTGAACGTTGTTATAGATGATAATCCAGAAGAATCAGATGAAACATCTGTGATGACTCCAGAGACAGATCTCCCTATCAATGATCCGTCAAAAACATCTTATAAAATCAAACTGTCTGACACACATGATTCATCATAATAAATACTTTGTAAATAAATATATAGCATTATTTTGTATTATAACTTTGATATTTAATTAAAAACACTAAAAGAATAATGACATTTAGTGACGAATCTTTTGTGATACTTCGTAATTTAGTCACAAATAATACCCTTTTTTGTGACCAAAAAAATAATTCGCCACTATTGTGTGGTGTAATTGTGATAACTTTTTTTTGTCACAGATAATATGGTAATTGTGACGAGTAAGTATTTGTTGCGAATAAGTTGTCACTATTACTAGAATAATAGTGTCGTAACATGTGTTGTCACTATTTGTTGTCACTAAATGTATGTTTATTTTGCGGCATTATAATTATGGCGAGAACGAATATAATTGTGACAAAATATAATGTTGACACAAATTGTTGTACTTTTTGTGACAAATAGTTGTTGGTCACTCTTGTTGATAATATTCATGACAACGTTTTTTGTCACTAAAAATACAATTGTTAATACCATTTGAAATGATAAACAATAGTGAGAAAAAATATTGTTGTCACTAATGTTATCATTTTTTTGTGATGAAATTGTTACAAATATTTGTGCCGCTCTATAATTTCGTTACAAAAATTACTAAATTGTGACAATAATTGTGTTGATTTCTTTTTTGTCACTAATTTATTATAATTGTGACGAGTTATTAGTTGTTAGAATGACTTCGTCAATATAGTTAAATAGATGGATATTGTGTGAAATGAATGTAATTGTGAAAATACATTTTACAATCACTCATTTTTGAACGTTCTTATGTGATGGATAAGTTTATTATCACTTATTTTACTAATTTGTCGTATGAATTTTTTTTTTTTTTTTGAAATAAACATACCAACAATATATTTGAAACTGGTTTATTAAAATTAACCATTCAAACTCAAAATATAAATAGTAAAGAATTCGAAAGTTATAAATACAAATTCATATAGTACTCAATCATCATCATCATCACCACCACCTTCCTCATCTTCAGCTGTTGGAATCTCATTGAAACTGGTTGAATAAGTTTGGTCTTTTTTGTTATTATTTATATTACCAAAAAAACTAATTATTTAAAATATTAAACATTGCCAAATATTTCTTATTGTTAACTATTGTTTTTTATTAATTATTTAATAAATTTAGAAATTAAATGATAAAAAGATGATGGCGCCCTTTTTATTTGATTTCAGAGATAATGGCGCTCATCTACTAGGTTTTTATTAGAATGTTTTTTCTTTGTATATAATTCCGCCAAAAACATTCATAGTTCACAACTCAAAAGCAAAAAACTGGTCTAGAGAATTTCATCTCCTACATCATCATCAAGGTATTTTTTTAATTTAAAAACATATATATTACATGCTTTTGTTTTTGTCCACATACTCGTCATTCTTGATTGCAAAACATGTTTTTGTTTTTCTTCGATTGTATATATTTAGATTTATTTTTTTCTGCACTACATACTTATTTTGTTCTTAAATATATATATATAATTGATGAACCTTGTAGATTTGATGATGTCTGGGAATGTTTTTTTTTTTTTTTTTGAAACAGGGAATGTTTTTTTTTTTTTTTCCGAAGCAAAATATCAAGATCTCAGACTGTTTTTAGAACAGACTTTTCTTATTCTAAAAAACAAGGAACAAAATCCATTCTAATTTGTGTACTGCAACTAGCGACTCCAACGAGTTTTAATAACTCAATTTTTTTTGCTAGACAATTTTGTAGTTTAATAACACTTTCAAAATCCATTATAAATACACTTTGATAGAGTTTGGGAAGGTTTTGAGCTATGAGTTTTGGTAGACAAATTTCTATAATATAGTAATAATCTTATTTCAATTTATATATATATATATATATATATATATATATATATATATAATGTCAATCTTAAAAGATTGAGATCAAGAATAATTTTAAATGATAAGCATATTAATAATGTGGTGGACGAGCCTCAAAACAATGAAGTTTCTAATCAACAACTCAATGGAATAGTTGAAGCATCAAACATTGCACCTACAGTAGAAGAACATGTTATTGGTGGCCCAGGTGATTTGATTGTTTAATTTTTTTTTAGTTTACAATTTAAATCTTCTTTTATTATAATATTGTATACTATATATTTTTTTTTTTTTTAATTTCACTGTAGGAAACGAAACAATTAAAAACGTGGTCGATGGAGAACAATTAATGCTGGACTTGCCAAGAAAAAAGCTAGAGGCGAAGAAATATGTTTCTATTTCCTCCACCATACCATAAGGTGTGTGGTAAATATGCTAATCTGTTCAAAGCTGAAGTCACTATGTGCATTCGGCAATTTGCACCGCTTCGAGTCTCTAGTTGGAAAGAGATTCCTGAGGACGATGTCAACACAATGTGGATCTTTTTAAAGGTAAGACTAAAACTTTAAAAATTTAAATTTATATTAGGTTTGGAATAAAGTTAGAATTAATGATTTATATGCTTTTATATATGACTTGCAGGACAAATTTAATTTGTCGAATGATGTGCAACTTTATGTCATGAACCAAGTCAAATTACAATATAAAAGTAGACATTATCTTTACGTAAGAGCTATCTAAATCTAAAGATTGGTCCAAATGATGTCAATGAAGATGATTGGAGATGGCAATTGAAAACAAATGGAAGACTCAAAAGTTTAAGGTAATTTGATTTTATAATTATTTATATTATAATTTTTAATTGGTAGATATTGTTGTCAATTTGTTGTGTTGTATGACTCTTGATTCTCTTCTACTTATTATTTTATTAATAATAACTTTTATATATATAGGACCAAAGCGAAAGAAACAAAAATAATAGAGGAAATCAAGAGATCAAATCAGTTAGTGGTACAAAGTCAATTGTACAGATTGCATATGAGGATGGTAAAGTAAATTATTTTTAATAAAAATTGAAGCCATGTTTTTTATGAATAAAATTTGTAGTTAATTATTTCTTTTTTGTTATCTTTTATTTCTCTATTTTACAGAAAGACAAAGATTCTAATGAATGACCAGATGCTGTTGAAGTTTGGAAGGCATCAAGACAAAAATCTAATGGAACTTGGTCCGTTCCAAATGGAGAAGAAATCATGGTATGAAAATTAAGTCATATAAATGTTGTGACATTTCTTAAATTAATTTACTCAATTATTAATATTTATCTTAATTGTAGAATAAACTTCAAGAAGAGGGAGAGAGAATAAAGAAAAGATTTCTGTTGCACCTCAACCACTTGTTGAGCATTTTGATTTGGTATTAAAAAGAAAGTCAAACTATGCACGTGGTTTAGGTCTTAAGGGTATAACTTCAAAGCCCAAGAGAAGATTCTTCTTCAAGCAGAAATAGAAGCTTCAAAGAAACGTGAAAAGATTTTAGAAGAATAAGTTGCAAAATTTAAAGAAATCGCACAAACAGCTTTAGACAAACAAGCTGCTGAAATCAAGCAAAATTTTGCTCACTTAGAGCGCAATCAAGGACTTCAAACTATGCTAAGCAATGCATCTCCATCAACTACCTTCAAGTGAAGAATAATCAAGACATTTATTTTAAAACATTTTTATTTGAACTCGGTTGTATTTCTTATAAGTATAAGATTTTTATATAGTATACTAGTATTATATATAGTATATATATATATATATATATATATTTAATGAGTTAACACTTTTGAATGTATTATTTGTATTTCAAATAAGAATTTAAATTAAAATATTATTTATGACAAAATTTTAAAAATAAATAATTTAATATTTTGTGCATTTGACTAGTATTAGTTGGAAGATAAATTGGTGACCAAGTAATGGTCACGTTATAAAAACATTAAGATCTGAATAGTGACGTATTTTCAACTAATTTTAGTGACAACAAATTTCAAAACTAATTTTCAGTATTTTAGTGACAAATATATTGCACTATTTTCAAAGATATTAGTGAACCAAAGATGATGGGTTACAAGAAATTTGAATTGTTGTACGCACTTTCCACTAAATGACGTGTTTTTAGAGTTAACCTTCTATTGTCACAAATGAGATACAATATTATGTTACCATGATGTTTCACAACATAAGTAATATTTGATACCCCACTTTTTTGGTCATCATAATCGTTTTTGCGTCAAGAACAAGTTCTCACAAATAATGACAACTCATATGTGGGACTAAAAGTTTGTCACAATATAAATAAGTTAATTGCCACGATTTTAAGTTGTCACTAGAACAGATATTTGTATGAATATATTTGGTCACACAATTATACATTTATTGTGAGACTAATTGTTATCACTCAAATACTCACTTGGAGTGGAAAGTAGAATAGTTGTTCACCAAATGTGAGTAATTGTGGACAACTCTTTCTAACAAGTCCGTCCACTACTAACAAAGTGACGGAGGATATAGTGACCGACGGCTGACCCGACTTATCAAAAATGGTCACTAATTTCATAGTGACCAAAATGTGATAGTTTTAGTGACACTCTGTTGTCAGTAAATGTGAAAATTTTGTGAGTGAAATAGTGGCACAAAAAGATAATAGACAATGTAGTGAATATAATCAATCTGATGAATTTGAAATTTGATGTAGAATTTTTCTTGGAAAAATATATAAGACATATAATAATAAATTTATGTCTCTTAATTAATGTTAATGTCAACAAATCGCTATCAAGTAGTTATATGATCGGGGGACTTTTTAATTATATAGTTAATATTATTTTTAAATTTTTTATGTATTAATAATAAAACATTGGTAAATAATTACTATAACATATTTTTTTAATTATAATTTTTGATATTTAATTAAAAATAGTGCACAAAAAAATAATAGACAATGTAGTGGAATATAATCAATTGATGAATTTGAAATTTGAATGTAAAGAATTTTTACTTGTAGAAATATAAAGACAATATAATTAATAAAATTATGTCTCTTAATTAATTTATTGATAATGAATAATTTTTTTAGTAAAAGACATTGTAGGACAACGTAGCAAATATAATCAATTGATTAATTTAAATGTAAAAAAATTTTATATTGGAGAAAAATAAAGACAATATAACTAATGAAATTATTTCTCTTATTTAATTTATTGATAATGAATAAATTTTTTTTTGAATAAAGACATTGTAGACACATAATTCTAAATTAAAGAAATTCATATGTATTATTTTTTGTTGTAGCTACTAAATTATTATTTTAATTTAATAAGAGTAAAATAGAATACTAATTATGCCAACTTTGATTGAGATGAGGTTCGAATCTAAGACCTTTCTTATCTTATTGAAATCAATGAGTAAGTTAATGATGAACTAACATAAGAATAAATTAGAAAATCTTAAAGAAAAATTAAAATTTGATCAATCTGAGCCATTTATTTGATTAAAAAATTTGACTGTCATTTTTTCAACCCATTATAAATCTAACTCTCATGGGCTCTTATTAGTATAGTAGATTTAAGTGTTTTGTGTTGAAATTATGTCCTTATAAACACAAAATTAAAAATTAAGTAAATACATAATATGTGTATATATCTTATGCTGTGATTTTTACATTATTCTATTATAATGAATTCTCTACTCGTCGTTTTAATTTAGGATCCACTGTACTAGTGATATAAATTGGCATTACACAACAAATCCCGTTCCTGACACACAAGTATACCCGGCCCACTATAGTTTTGCTATCGGAGCTCCGACTCACCTATACATACACAAAAGCGGTCAGCGGATAGTTCTCTTCGCTTATATTTATCTGATTTTGAAGAAAATAGTGTACTTTTAGATCTTGTGATTCGACTATGTCGAAATCTCCATGGGGAAACATTGGCGCATGGGCTGCAGAAGCGGAGCGAGCCGAAGCTGAGGAGCGCGAACAAGCCGCCGCCGCCGCAGCAGCAGCGGCGGCGGCTCCCTCCGTCGCAGGAGGCGGCGGCGGCGACGACTCTCAGAACTACCCTAGCCTCAGGGAGGCCACCAGCACCAAACAGAAGAAGAAGGCGGCGAAGATGACGTTGCAGGAGTTCACGATGCAGGGGACCTTCGGCTCTGGCGGCTCCAGTAGCCGGCTGACGCCGGACGAGATGCTCCGCCTCCCCACGGGTCCCAAAGAGCGGTCGGCGGAGGAAATGCAATCCGGGCGGCTTGGTGGAGGGTTCTCTAACTACGGGAGCAGGTTCACGGGCTCACAACCAGGAGGTCGGAGCCGAGATCGAGACGGCGATGGTGAAGGCTCTTGGGGCAACAATCGGAGGTCTTATGGGGGTTTCGATGATGATCGGAGGGGGGCTCCTCCATCTAGGGGTTCGGATTTCGATCAACCCTCGCGAGCTGATGAGGTTGATAACTGGGCTTCCACCAAGAAACCCTTGCCCTCCTCATTCGATTCTAATTCTACTACTGCTGCTCCCGCTCGTTCAAGATATGCTATGCTCGGAGCCGGCGGCGGAGCCTCTAGGCTGATGGCGATGATAATTGGGCGGCTTCGAAGAAACCTATTGCTCCTCAATCTTCCAGATCTTCCACTTTCGGTTCAGGATTCAGAGACTCGAGGCCCGAACCTGAGCGCTGGACACGGGGTGCCAGTCAGCGATTGGTTTTGGAATCTCCTAAGAGCGAACAGGGAAGTGACAATAATGAGATCGAGGTTACTGCGAAGGTGAACAAGCCTAACCCATTTGGAGCGGCGAGGCCTCGGGAGGAGGTTCTTGCTGAGAAAGGTCTGGACTGGAAAAAACTGGATATAGATATAGAGACAAAGAAGGGGAGTAGTCGCCCAACAAGCTCACACTCCAGTAGGCCTGAAAGCTCCCATTCCGCCCGCTCTGACGGGCAGGCATTGCTGCAGGGTGTGATAGAAGGGGCAGTGAAGCCCAAGGCAAAGGTAAATCCTTTTGGAGATGCCAAGCCCAGAGAGGTTTTGCTGGAGGAAAAGGGTCTGGATTGGAGGAAGATTGATTTAGATTTGGAACATCGACGCATTAACAGGTTTGCACCTTTCTAATTTTACACTTGTGCTGGCTTTTTATTATCTAAAGTAGCCATTCATTTAGTTGTCACCACATTAGCTCTTGCTTCTGTCCATTTTGTGCATAATATCTACTTCATGGCAATACTGTCTTGAGAATGAGTCATTTTCCAACCAGTGTGAAAAACAACAGGAGATACTATTCCAAGAAAACTATTTTATTGTTGGGGTGACGAGGGAAACCCGCAGCCACTACTACCCTAGGTTGTGCATTGGGTAAACCCTTAGCCATCAAAGGATCACAAGGATGTAAACCAGCCTAGGTTGCCCATATTTTACTGGCGCAAACCAAGAGGGTTAGGATTTGAAGTCGTGACCTTGTGGCAGTGTTCCGAACTCGCTAGATGGGTGCCTAGGCGGGGGCCTAAGAATTTAAAAAAAAAACATTGCAAATTACAGCAGCAATAGCCAGACCAGCACTCCCAAGCTCCCAGCAGCAATAACATCCACACATTTTTGCTATGCATTTTTAAAAAAATAAATACAAAAAATTAAAATTAAAAGCCAAATTACCTGCTGGCTGCTGGTTCCTGGGAGCTGGGATGCTGCTGCTGGATGGCCGACGTTGTGACATGCTCCTGCTGGGCAGGAGTGTGCTGCTGTGCGTTTAGAAATTTGGGGCTGGTGCTGGGGTTGATTTCATTAAAAAATAAGAATTGGGAATTGGTTTGTTTGTTTGTTTTGTTTTTTTTTTTTTTTGTTTGCTCAAAACGGCGTCATTTTGAGCAGACAAAAACCAAATTTAAAAAAATCGCCCAGCCCACCGCCTAGAATCTGCCTAATGGCGGATTTGCCTCGGCCAGCGGCCGCCTAGTGCTTAGGCTGCGCGTTTCACAACATTGCCTTGTGGTTATAAGTTTATATTCTTAGCCATCTTTGCTGGGGTTACCCCAAAGAATATTTTATTGTTGTCTCCCGTAGAATGTGACCATGGACTTTCTTTAATACCAGGAAAAAAAGGCAACTACCATCTATTAGGTGGTAGCACTTTATAGTCATATTCATAGCTGCTGCTCATTGTTTCTAGTGCTAACTTATATGCTGAGTTTCACGGTTCAACATGTTTCCATTAGAATTAAGGTGGATCATATAACACGATAGATATCTTCATATTGTATAGCATGTTTTTTCAAGTTCTGGATAGGTTCAGCAGGAGGGTTAGTTCCTGTTTTGATCAGTGATGTGATCTAGTAAGTCTGTTCTGTTTGTTTATTCATGTGTATAAATAATTATGATCATGAAGATTGCTACAGGATAGATATCTTCATATCTCGTAGCGCACGTGCACACACACACACACACACACACACACACCAGTTTAGAGTAATTGCCTTAGTTTTATTTGCAATGTCCTTTCAGATGTCGTAAATGCAAATGCAATAATTTAAGGTAATATTGTACCCTTATCTCATGACAAATAAACCTCCATTTCTATATCAATTCTCTCCTCCAATTACTGTTGTACCTCAGTTCTCTATAACTGAGTTTTTTTTGGACTAAAGACAATAAATGAGAAATCAGTAATAGAGCAACATGATCAGTAGAAGACAACAGGAAAAAACTCAAGTTTGAATTGCACACAAAATAAAAAAGACTGGATAGTGTTGCATAATATATTTCAAGGTATTTTTGGAATGAAATTGGTAAGAATATTTGGCGCGTTGTTTCCTATTGTGGAGGAAGCTCTGTGCTCTTTGATGTGTAAACCATTTATTGGCCAAAGGAAAAGCAGCTTTCAAGAGTGAGATTCATACTTTTAGGGGATGTTTGGTTTATGAAATGTTAGATTACCTTAGGGAATGTTAGATTGCTGGGAATGCTAAATTACTGATAATGTTAGATTCTTGTGTTTGGTTAAATCTGAGGTATGTAATATAAACCTTTTTGGTTTAGGGGTTATCTTTTTATGTTATAATGATTTTTTTTTTTTTTTTTTACTTTAATACCTTTAACATATTTTCATGTATTTCATAACTTCAAAATTAAAATAAATAAATAAGGCAATTGTAACATATATAAGAGTACATGAACCAAACATGGGAATGTGACGTTCCAAAGCTTACATTCCCTTGGTTATGTTGTATAACTTGAACCAAACAGGCAAACACCCTCTTAAGGTTTGCCCCTTCATCTTTTTCCTAAGATAACTGAAATATACAGCGACAAGTACTATACTGACATACACCTTTGTCTACAGTCTACACAAAACATGCCTTAACTCTACTAGATATAATTACTTACCAGTTCAACACAACTTATAGATATAATGGTATTGTATACAGTCACATACTTGTTGGTCCTGTTTTATTTACTATTTGCTTATATGACTCCTTATGTGTGATAAGTTTCTTAAATGATTTGATTATCAAAATTCAACCTCTCTACTCCTTCAAAGGAAATAAAGTAGGAAAAGAAGTTGAAATAGCAATATAGAATATCTCATTGATGGATAAAAAATGCTTCAGGCCTGAGACAGATGAGGAAAAGAATTTGAAAAATGAAATAGAACAGCTCAAGAAAAGAAGCACTTCAAGATGCTGGTGAAGATCAGGCAGCCACCCATGATTTGATAAATCAAAAAGAAAGGGAATTGGAATTGCTGATCCGTGACTTGGATGACAAAGTTCGTTTTGCTGAGAAAACAACCGAAAGCCCAGGCTCAGGGTCGAACAGAGTTTCAAGCTTTGCTGAGCGTCCCCCATCCCGGCCAGGATCTGTTGATGAACATAGAAGTGGTGAGTTCATGGATAGGCCTAGATCACGTGGTGCAGGAGATGCTTGGACTGGGCCAGTTGACGATAGAAGAGCCTTCCACGGTGGTAGGCCAGGTGAGGACAGAAGGGCTATCCAAGGTGCTAGTCCAACTGAGGACAGAAGAGGTTTTCAAGGTGCTAGGTCTAATGATGATAGAAGATTTTTCCAAGGTGGAAGGGAGAAAAGATATTTTGGTAACAGGAACATGGGAGAGGTACTCTCACTCACTCTCTCTTTCTCTCTCTCTCTCTTTTTCCCCGTCTCACTCATTCATGCTTATTCAACACATGAAAGTAAATATCTCCCAAAATAAATAAGAAGTCAATTATCTTTTGCATCCTGGAGGATTTTTTTTTTAGAGATCAGTAGTGAATGACATACAAGTTGGGTAGAACATTGTTAGTGCAATTTATATCTTCAAATGCCAATTTTGCATGTTCTTTGTGTGGGAGGGAGAGAGGAGGGAGGAATGGAGGATGATGATATGTTAAGCTTTGAGAGCATGCTGTTGAACTTGATAGTTGATACAGAAACTTTATCTATGTAGTCTTGTGGAAAGATTAAAGGACTTGAACAGATAAAAAATCATAGAACAATTATTTATCCTTTTTATGAAATCTAAAACTGTTCCATTAGTTAATATAGTTGTTTACGGTTATGTTTGACTACAGGTAAATTACTTGTTTTTGATGAATGAAAATTTACTGCCTTAGTGGGCTTCCTATGGTTTCCTTTTCTCATTCTTGATGGATTCCTTTCCTGAGCTATTACCTGAAAGTTTCTCTGAACTTGCTAATAAAATTCTTGCAGAAATTTTGTGAAAATGGGAACAATATAAAATTAATAAGAGTAGTATATAATTCTGTTGTCTCAGTTTCTTTTGAAGATCTCGTCACTCAGCTCCCTCCCCGCCCCCTTCGAATTAACAGGCTTCTATGAAATTCACATAATGTTCATCATCGTCGTGTCATTTTGGCAGGTCAAGATCAGATGACAGATGGTAAATTTCGACAGCTGTGGATTCTTTGATCTTCTTTTCTTTGTTCTGACGGACAGATTGATTGGATGAGAATAATATTGTCAACTTCTGTTGAATTGCATCTTAAATTTTGCTGTGAGAATTGGAGCTAGAATTATTGATTAGCACCAAGTACATTAATTGTTGCATCTTGACACTTTGTAAAATTGCATTCTACCCTTTTCTTCTCATCTTATAGGCAGGCAGCATGTTTGCTTGGTTCCAAACACTATTGTAATCAACATTGGGCCATGATGGTCATGTTTTGGCTTACTTTCTGTAGCATCATCATTTATTAGTGTTGTTTGTTTGTTTGTTTTTGGAATTTATGAGACCTGTAGTTATTGATTTATTTATGACAAAATTTCACTTTTGTTCCCCCAGATTATTATACATGAATCACATTGATCCTTCACTATTAAAATTTTCTAATTAGGTGCATGACTATGTAATTTGTATTACATTTAGTCCTGTTGCCAATTTCCCGTTCAATTATTGCTAGCAGTGCTTCTCCTGGAAGGAATTTACCGTTCAATTTTTTTTGCCAATTATTGTCGGAAGTATACCTTCTTTTGGAAAGAGTAATTTGATTATAGTTGGTCATAAAATTGGACAGTTAGATAAAATATGACACAAATTACATAGTTATGTGAAAATTTTAGTAGTTAAAGATCAAATGTGATTCATGTGTATAATAGTGAGAGAACTAAAAATGAAATTTATTTTATATTTATTTATTTATGTGTGAGACTTCTTGAAGAATTTTTTTAAGTTAATTTCATTTTTAGTCTTATATTTAACTTTATTATTTACAAAATATCTTTATTCAGTTCTAGTATTATTTTTTAAAAGTGAACTGTGACTTATAAATTTAGAATAAGTATAAATACCAGAAATCACCATAAAATATTAATGAAAAACAAAACCAGCTTCCCACTTTTCTCCAGGATAACAAACGTGAGTTTAGCAGTTTCAAGGATTACGCACCTCTTACGAACTATACTAAATTTGTGTGTTTCCGCTTATTACAAAGAAATCTGTATTAATGTACTACTTTTATTTGAACACACAAAGGAAAGAAAAAAGTAGCTTATCAATGCAGCAAAATTTAAGGAATAAGATTTAGGAGTCTATGTAGTAAAATTTAAACCACAAAAAAAAAACTCGTATCGCTATTTAAAGGTACACCGTACACTAAATGATGTTCATCTTGTGACCCCTAACCAACAACAATAACAAGGTATGTCCCATCTCCACTTTGTTATGTTATGTAGTATGTTTATGGTTTGAATGTTAGCAGAAACGATGTCGGTTAAGCGACGTGGAGGACACAAATGTATGTTATCTAATTGTTTTCTGAATTATCAGTTTTCGCATTTTAAGTTTGATGTGTTTCAATAATGCTTCCATGCTTTTCCAGCAACATTGCCTAATATAAGATGGGCTTTTTAGGTGATAGGAAACCTCGCGCCATTATTTAAAGGGTGTGTACCCGGGTATAAACTCCGTAAATTTCGTTAATTTTTAACTTAACATAATTTTAACTGCAAAGGATCAGCTGAGGTAAATTAGTTTAAATTTTTCAAGCTCCAAATCAAGAAAAGCGCAAATATTTACTTATGACCTTAGCTGCATAGGATCACAAAGAGGTAAACTAGCTAAATGTTTGATCAAACCAAGACAGGTCATAGACTACTTATGTCGAGAGGCAAATTTGTAACTTCGTAGTTACAAGTCAATAGTCTAACCCCAACTTGGCTGGTGTTGGTGATGCTTCATTTTATTTTTGAAATTCTAAGATGGTGAAATAAATTAGGGAATAGAATGCATCAACCTTATTGCGCCTTTATATGAAGGGAGTAAGAGCTGTTCTCTCTGATCATTTGCCTTTCTTCTAAACATTCAAATTTGGGCAGAAAAAAGTACTGATTAACTCGTTTGTAGTTTCATTTGGTAAGGTTGTGAGCGAGCCTCAGTGGATGCGTTATTGGTTTTGTGTTTCAGTAATGACGAAAGTATGTGAACAGATACTACAATGTAATAGGGCGCAGTAACTTCAAAAAAAAAAAAAAAACCTCGTTTTGTGATCGTAATTGGCAAAGGATCACAAGAAGATAAATCAGCCTAGGTTGCCCAGCTCAAATCAAGAAGGCCAATAGGTCTCTCCTATTCGAACCCGAACTTGATAACGTTGTAGTTACAAGTCAGAGTTAATTCCCACCAGATGTCCCCTTGTTTTTTGTGGGGCAATTTCAAATTTAGTCTCACACTATCATTTTGGGCCATTTACTCAGACTATTATCTTTTTGGACCTTTTAGTCATTTTTTTCATGATTTTTTCTATTTTAGTAAGGGGCATTTTTGTTCTTCATATTTTTCTTTTGTTATGTTTTCGGTTTCAACCAAGTTTAATAGGTTTAGAACATTAGGTAAGCCTCTAATTTTAGTATCATATTTTTCAACCCAATTTTTAGTAATAGCCTAAAACAATTAAACTGGTTGAAACGGCGGAAAAATAACAAAAGAAAAATATGAGGACAAAAATGGTCGCTTATAAAAATAGAAAAAATCATGGGGATAAAAGTGTCCAAAAATTCGATAGCCAGGTGTAAAATTGACAAAAACGATAGTCTGAGATTAATTTGAATTGCCACCAAAGACAAGGGACCTCCTGTGGAATTAACTCTTACAAGTCCAACAATCTGACCAACTTGACTAGGGTTGCCCATGGACTCATTTTATTGTTATCTTTTTTGGATGACGAGGGAAACCTCAGCCACTATTTAAAGGTGTGCACTAGGTAACCCCTGTCTTGTGACCTTAGAAGTCAAAGGATCAAAGGAGGTAAAATAGCCTAGGTTGCTCGAGTCGAACCAAAAAGGCCAATAGGCTACTCTCTCGAGCCGAACTTGTAACCTTGTGGTTACAAGTCAACAGCCTGACCAACTTGGCTCGGTTGCCCCGGGCTTATTTTATTTTTGAAATTTTAAAAAGTATGGTGAAAGTAAATTAGGAATGGATCTCATCAACTTGGCCTTTATGTGAAGGGAAATAAGAGTTAGTTCTCTCTGTTCATTTGCCTTTCTTCTAACTTTGATTTTTGGCAGCAAAATGTACTGATTAACCCTTCTTTCCATGGTTACTGAAAACTAAAAATATATTTGAATCCTGAATGGTGCACAGCTGTTATTACACCTTTTTCTCAGAATATAATAAGAGAATCAGATACCATAAAGAACTTTAAACTCTGGTAGGTTGTTTTTAGTTGTTTCTGTCATGGATTCTCTATGTTGTCTAAGGTCTTACATTATTTAATTTGTTGCATAGTGGAAGATGGTAAAAGGAAAAATCAAATGGAGAGAGTTTATTGTCACCATAATCATTGGAGTCGCCTTTGGATTCTTCCTTGGAGTGTCATATCCATCACTCACATCAAATAAGGTAGGCCTACTCAAGCTTCTTCATTCAATTCTTCTGTATTACATGGTGAGTTAATACGATTTTTCGAATATAGGATTTTGCCACATTTAGTTTAAAATTTTTAAATTGACAAATAGTATTTTTTTCAACTTTCAAATTGTTATCATCCATTGTCCAAATTAATTACCAATGGTCTTTTAATTTTCAAAAGAGAAAATTTCAATTTTGGTCATATGACTATAGGAGTCTTGTTAATTTTAGTTCCTGACTTTCAAAAGTGTCAATTTAGTACCTTAACTATGTAATTTTTGTCAATTTTAGTCACTCCGGCCAAATTACCGATCAAATTTCGCCAAAAAAATTTTAATAGTTAAAATAATGAGGGGTTATTTTGGTCGTTTCACGCCTCTTTTTCTTCTTCTCCGGCGAGTCCATCCCTTTCTCGATCTCCCGTTTCCGATCTTTAATATATCATTAAGCCCATTTCCCCATCAGTTTAGTTCATTGCATTCGCCGGAAACAGTAGAGAAAGGAATGGACTCGCTTAAGAAGAAGAAAATAGACGTGAAATGATCAAATACCTTCATTATTTTAACAATTAAATTTTCGGTAGAATTTGACCGGCAATTTGACCGGAGTGACCAAAATTGACAAAAATTGCATAGTTAAGATACTAAATTGACACTTTTAAAAGTCAAGGATTAAAATTAATAAGATCCTTATATTCAGTTCCATAGGACCAAAAATGAAATTTTCTCTTTTCCAAATTATATTCGCTTGCGTATATCCGCTCTTTGAAGATGGGACCGAGTGGCTGTTGGGGTGGGAGTTTAAAATTTGATGAGGTTGGAAAGACCATGGGGTCGCTGGTGTGATCCTTATTATTTGATCCACGGCGAGTGGTCCTATATTGGTAAACATTACTGGGGTGTTTTGGCTTGGAGTAGAGGCAGAACATGTGTAGGAGGATGGAAAATGGTAATTTGTGGTCTCATCCTCGGTGAGAAACAGGGAATCCATAAGGTTGTTGTAATGGGCTAAAGTTTTTTAGTGAATATTAATTACATTAGTTTGGCTCAGATCTGGTGGTGTGTCGGCTGTGACTAAAATTATTGGGTAATCGGTTGTGCCTGGGTGATGCTGGAGGGATTTAGATTATTACCTTATTATCGAAGAGCGTGAGACAATCATTGTCATCGGTCTGTTAGGTATTCTCAAGGAGTAGTTGAGCGGGGGAGTGGGAGGGCCAACCTTAATATGCATTGGGTCTTACACGGGCTATCTTTTTGCATTTCTATATTTTTAATTTTCCACAGACCACCAGAATTGGAATTCCTATTCAAAGATATGGATCGGTTGTGCTAATTCAGTTGTGGTGGATTGCATCTGGTAACGCTGTCAGACCAAACGACGTTAATGTGTGCTTTTCACTGGTGGGGATATTGCACACCACCTCTCTATATCACAGCCAAATTATGCCTCATAACAATAATAGGCAGCCATTAATAGAATTTGTAATAATCATACAGAGGCCGTATAATGTATCTTAGTATATATTGTTGATAAGTTTTTAGTAGTACTCATAACGTGGAGCGAAAACTCGTGATGAACACTCTTAGAGTGGATTGTATGCGTTGTTAATTTTGGTAGTCCTGACAGTGGTGGGTGTGAGTGAGGTCTCTGAGGAGGGAGAATGGAGCAAGGGTGTGTGATCTCGTGTCACTTTGGTCGCTAAGTGAATTATTGGCATGTAGAACAAAGGTCTTATTTAATCGAACTTTAGTGTGTTTCAAAGCAGAAGAGTATTTGGATGGTTTCATACTGTGGAGGTAAGATATCTTGCAACTCTACAGATGGCTTATAGATCATATGAATGTTTATCGGGCTGTAATTTTGACCGAAAGGTTAGTTAGAGGTCTCTAGATCTTGAATTGTTGAGTCTGAACGGATACTGAATTATGATGCGTGCAGTGTAAGCAAGATTGGGTTTTATGAACTTGATGATGTTGGGTTGAAAAGGATAAGTATGGATAAGTATAAGTTTAGATATTGTTGTAGTGTATTGCTGTTGATCAGATTTTGGATTCCATTTTGCATAGGTCACTTCGAGAGGAGCAGGCTTACAAGGATTATAGCACCTTTCGAATATCTTTGATTTCGTTCCTCTGAGCTCAAGATTCTATCTATCATTCTTGACGGCGTTTATGGGAACGCCCAGTTAGTGTAGAGTAAGTTCTTGTCATATAGAGTGAGTTCCGTTTTATGCTTTGTCTCATATAATTCTGAACGTGGTTAGACATTTAAATGTGTATGTTTTTTTGTAATTGCTCGTAGTGTGATATGTGTTTTTGTTTGGAAAGGCCGTGTTCTGGGTCAGGAATCAAACAGTGATTTAGGAGTTTTGGGTACTCAAATCAAGAGGAGTGATATGATTTTGAGTTTTTTTTTTTTCCTTGCCGATGTAACTAAGGTAGGTTTTCATGGTTTTTGATGCATTTTTGTTCTTTATATGTTTGTTGATTATCTTTATTTATTGATTTGAGATAAGAATGGAGAATTATGTACTAGTGTTTATAGATTGTTATGGAAGTTTTTTGAACTAAATTAGAGGATAGTTCGTTGGCGGGCTAAAGACAATTATGGCTTAAGCATTAATTAAGGCTACCCTCCACTAACCTCTTTGTAAACAGCAACACACTTTTAACGCTTGAGTTTGAGTGCCATCCAAGTTGGATACGATCGTGGGGTGTAATTTTGTCGATTTGGTTATAGGCACCCTACAACCTTTATCTTGGGTAACTGCATACCCACATAACTTGGTGATGGTTATTATAGGGAACCATCCAATTTGCCGAATAGCTATGTTAATATTTGGCATTTTGAGAGTGCACCGGCCTTACATCTTCCTGTTAGACGTAAAGCAACCACTTAACTTTGGATGTTTATGGACAGCCTATTTTGATAGCTTTTTAATTGGCATTTAAAGGCACCTTGGCTTATTACTACTCCTTGTGGATTTAACAGCAACCACAGAGTAATTTTAGATAGGGCTTTCTTAATTTGGCATTTTAACTGGCACTCGCCCTTAAATTTCATCTTTTACTACGAATTTTCCTGTAACTGAGCAACGCAGCGGTTAATATTTGGAGTTTTTATGCGTCAGCGCATTGTCGAGAGTTTGGCGCGAGACGCTTTTTTACGTTGCCCCGTATGATACAGGCGAGCTTCATGAGTTCAACAACAGTCAGCTATAGGATTTTGGCAAAGGTTTATGTTCTGAATCAGATATTCCGATTCGTCCTGTAGTATATACCACGAAGCTTACTAAGTACAATTTCTGCAACGAATCATTCGTAGCTCGGGTGGTATACATTGTGGGGTCGTAGCGCGGTCAACTCCTGATCCAACAGTGTTAGAGTTCAGATGCCTGTTTTATCGCAGCCTTTGAAAGCTTTCCGGCATGTTTTAATTTCTCGAACGGCTACTCGTGCCCGTAACACGAGCTCAGGTCACTCCTGTAATAGCAATTCTGCTAACAGGGAGGCATATTCTGTTTGGATTGCTTGGGCCCTCAGTACACACGAGCTCGAGGCAATTACTTTCGTGGCGCAGGGTCGGCCGTTTATCCACTACGAGGGTCATCACCTAGGTTCACTCGCTGATACTGTCAATTCCAACTTGAGGGTGTCTAGGTTCGCTAGGTGCAACTGTGTCCAAGACAGGCTTTTCGTGCCCTTAGTTTACACTAAACGAGCTCCTCGTGGCATTTGAATCTAAACTCTTTTTAATTATTTCATATACTCTCGATACTCTAGTTGGAATTTGTTTGCATAGAACTCCCCCTTTCTCCCGCATGCTTGCTGATTGGTAGAAGGCTTTTACGATGATAATTCATATTTATTACATCATTTCTACATAAGTTTTCCTTTTGTTTGCATATAATGCTTCCTTGTAGTTTGAGGGGTATCAACGGGGTTGGGTATGGTGGCAAATTCGGATCTTTTGGAGACCATAATGTGGTAAATCATATAGCTGGCGATCTTGTGGTTATTCCATATCAATTACTTTTATTTTCCAGACATCAATATGGGTCTACTTTTTTTGAAAATCATATATCTATATATCCAGTATGTATTTCATTGGCGGTGTTTAGAGCTGTAGAATTTATATGTTCAGCTATTCATTTGTCTCACTACGGAGAACTCTGATAATTCGACTTATGACCAGACCTGACAATGGGGTTTTTAGTTCTAATATCGTAAGTGAACCCCATCTTGATATAATTGTTACTTTGGTTCGTGTACAAATTATATTGAAGTATTTTTTGTTATGTTTGACCACTATACACATTAGCCTATTTTTTATGCTATTTTTTTCCTGAACATGTTCTATAAAATTTTTATCATTCCAATGGTTTTTGTTATTGCAGGTCAGGTCGCGCTATGATAGCTTGATTATATTATGAGTTGTGAATGAAGAGTTGATTGAGTATGATTCCTATAGATGACTTTACTAATATAGGCTTTTATAGAAGATAGGGTTCTTATTGGTGGTATATGTTATTAATATGGTAAATTTGTTTGGCGTGGGTACCAGGTGTCATTGCATGACCTTGTATGATAACAGGACAAGGATATATTACTAATAGTATATCTATTTTACATTGTTTAATGATATTAATAGCATGTAAGAAGAGAAAATTTAGATTGCTGTCTATGTATAATAAGATAAGGTTAGTTGTCCTTTCTATTTATTTTGAATTTTATTGCGTGGGTTTCTTCTTGGTGAATGTATGATATTGAGAGATTACCACTGGTCATACCAATATTATTTTAAAGTAATTCAAGGGTTTCATGCCTCGTCGTGTACTCTGATCCTTCGTTAACATTGCCATGATATAGGGTGAGATATTTAATTTATTAAGCTCGGATGAGTTATTTCACACAGAGTGTTAACTATCATGATCCTGTTTCTTATCTACGGATGGCCGAAACATCGAGTGTGGGATGACTTGATGTTGTGGAAGTGTTTCCTGAGATGGAATGGGCCATGCATCATAGTTGAAGTGCTTAATAATACAGACATAAATTGATGTAATTATTATCGTGTATTGCATTGTTATCTCCATTCTCAATCATACCGTTCTATTAAGATACTAACTTCTATAGTATATTTGTTGATAATATCTTAGAGATGTTGGTTATAGGTGGGTGACGTACCTAAATAGGTTGTGTGCATCTCAGACAATTTTGTTGCGCCAAATATTTTATGGGATATAAGATTTTTTTTTTTCAGTTATTTCGATTGGATTTGAAAAAATTCTTAGGTAGTTGAGCAGTTTGAATGCTGAGGAGTATAGTAAGTGATAATTATGATAATCCAGTCATCACATTATTTTTCATCTCAAACTCATCTTTCTTTTGCCCTCCAATTTCAGATACATTAGACTTGTGAAGAAGCATGGATTACAAGTTTCGCAGCCTGGTTTGGAAGCCCACAAGGAAGTTGGGATAACATGGCAAATCACAAAGCAGATCAAAGGCAACACTGAAGTTCACAAAGTAAGAATAATATATTGTCTCTATCATTAGAGTTCAAACATAAATAATTTAAGTGTGCTAATCCTATACTATTACATTGTTGAAACTTTTAAGTCGATAATTATATCTGGGCATTCAACTGCTTTTTACGTATTATATCCAATAAATGTTATTAGCTAGTATGTTGGTGTAAAGTGCGTGATTACTATGATTTATATTTCTTATATATGTCGCTGAGGAGATTTTGAATTCGCACGCTAGGGTTGACAAGGTTTTTCTGAGAGGTCCCAGTAGTGTTCGAGTTTTTTGGCCATCTCACCCAGCTCTCCCATATCAATTTTCCGCTTATACTTTTACTGTATTCTCCATAACATTGTTTCAAATTGTGGTATTAGAGTGAGCCTTTTTGGTACGCATTGTGTACCTAGACAGTTATAATATATACGGTTTAACAACTGATTGGTAAGTTATTGGAGAGTTCGGAATCGGATGTGCATTGTCTCATGTTTCCATAGCGTTTCCACCAGGGGATCTGATTACGTATGTTTCGTTGTGTGGGAGGTAGTTTTGTGTCTGACTGGTGTTTGAGTTGTATTCTTTTGGCGCTGTGTAACCTTAGAGGAAGCAGACAAACAGTTAGAGCACTCGGCCTGGTTTGGGAGCCTGCGATGGGCCATGCCTTCCATGGAGTGCACGCGTAGAGAAGAAAATAGGTCTTTTATTATTTGTTGCTGTTTTCGATGGTGCCATTTGTCTTTCTGTAAATTTGATTCGTTGGGTCAATGTGATTACGTGTGGTTGATTGGTATATCTGATTTTAGGTTTGGTCGGGTGAGTATCATTGGGCGCGTTGTGGTCTTCTCCAGAAATGCATGGCGCTGCACGTGGCATATGATTCAGGTACACTTACTAATAAGTGTGTCATGCCCTTTCTCGGTTTTCCTTCTTCTGCTTAATTATTTGTGTCAATCCTAGAATGACTTGGTCCATGGTTGGGGTCTTGACTTTGCACTTCAAATTGCGTTGAGGTTAGTTTTTATTCCATTATAGGGGCTTTGTGCCGAGTAGTAATGTGGGAGGTCTTTTAGTTATTGGTGATACTCGGATCCGCCGAATAAAATCATTGAATTAAATTTAACTGTGTTTGGAGGTCTATCTTTTGAGGTGCGGCTATACTGTAATTCAGTTAAGTATTGGTCAGGTTGGCGATAATGTGTATCCTAATGGCTTTTGATCAATTAATTTTCTGTATCATTTTCCGGACAAGGACTATGTGATTTCAATAAGGCGGATGCATGGTTCTTTCTATCAACGCTAATTGTAGGACACGGAGATTTGATAATTTACTGGGAGGACTCTAAAAATCAGTTTTTACTGGAAATCGAGGGTATGTTATTGTTATTTATTTGGATGCATAAGTATTGGATAGTACGAGGGATACGAGATGTTTGGTATTTCAGCTAATGGGGTTTCCCCTCCGACTGAGGTCTGGAGTGTTATTTTCGAAAATTTTCAGGTTCCTCAGACTTTTTAATTTGGACACTTTAGGGGGTGTCCCTTGGACTGATTGAACCGTGATTCTGGTTTCCAACTGGGATCATATTCCGTCAGAATATGGGGGTGTGGTAGGGGTGTTTGGGCGGGTGTGGTGGGGCGGGGGGTAGGATGGTGTTATGATCGATTATATTGATAGGATTTTATAATATCGAGTTTAAGCTGGGTTATTCGATGATAGCTCGTCACTTAGGATCTCGGTCATCAGTCTTGCCTACTGTATTTTGGTCTGTGTTATTCTTAGTGTCTCCTGTACCGTATGTTGTGCGCGTGTTATTTTCTTCTTGCTAGGAACATCTCAGATATGTGTGTAGATAACGTATCCACGAGCAGTATTCAAGATGTATGTGGGGTGGAGTTACGTGTTGACGGACAGGTTGGTTTGTCCGATATGGCTTTTACTTGGGACTAGATTAGTTTTTTTTGTTTTTTGTTTTTTATGTTCTGTTTGCTTTTTATTTTTTTCTTTGTTGTTGAGGGTTTTTTGGTTTTTTTTTGTTTTGACAGTTAATAGGATCTTTGGGGGGTTCTGGAAGGTTTAATCACTTAAGTTCGTTATGCGTTTCCTTTCGGTGAGTCGTCTGTTTGCTTGTTTGGATTTCTGGGTTCTTGTATTTTTACTATTGTTCGGTTAGTGGGTTAATAATTTCGTTGTACTTTAGTTTGTAGATGTCAGTTGGGATAAACAGTTTTTTTTATGTTGTTCTGGTAGTGTGTTAGATTTAATTGCAGAATTTGGGCAAGCTTTCTTTTATTAATTGATATGTTTTTCGTTAAATTTGTTATGAATTATTAATTACAATTGGTATTTTCAATATGTAAAAATAGCTGTTGCTGTATCGATATCTTTGTAATTTAGGGATATGGTGGTTATTTAATCGAATTAAATAAAAATATGATTAGGCTGAGTTATATTCCATACATTGTCTTAGGTTATTAATAAGCGTATGTGATTTAATCATGAATACGGATCGGTAGTACCGTTGAAGAAAGCATAGAATTGCTTGATATAGTATAGATATTACACTGGATTTATTACTAATTTTGGATTTATATTTCTGAGAATGAAGTTATTTTAATTAAAATGTCATAAACAATGACATATTCGATTATATTATATTGAATAATACATAACGTCTTTTATTTATTAGTGTATTTGGGATGTTGTTTAATTAGTAATGAAAGTCAAAATGTATAAGGTCTTATGAATGTGTTTCACTAGATTAATGATAGTTTGAAGGGTATAGGTGCATACTGCTTCAATAAGTATATATATTAGATTTAGCTTTGATGGTGATACATTTTTAGTAAAATTTTGGGAAAAATTAAGGAACAAAATTTGGCTCTTTATGATAGGTTTTAATTGAACATTGATTATAAAAGGATACAAAATGATGAATGCCAAGGCATGGATGTAGATTTAATGCGCTTCTTAAAAATGAGGTATTGTTATATCAAGTATGATATCGGTATTGATTAGGTGCAATGGGTATTTCGAAAGGAAGCTGATGGTTGAATAGAAGTTACAGAAGGTTAGTAGCTAAAGATTCATAGGTACCTGGGTCAGATTTTTTGACACCTTAAGACAGTGTCAACACTACTATTAGTGTAGGAATGGTAATTTTGCTCCACCTCAAGCAAAAATGAAGATATCTTAAAAGGCTGGATGCACTGTAAACTTTGCCACTTAATCAGTTCTTCAACCTTGTCTTCATATGATTTGAATTTGATACACACATATAGGATAGCTCTGGCTTAGTGCTTTACTATCTTAAGTTATCACCAGATTGTCTTTTTGCAGTGAATACTGTGTTCGAATAATGCTGCACCTACGTCTTCATTGGAAGTGGAACGTTCTAAGTATGTAAAGGGTATACTTGGTCTGCTGATTAGCAATCAGTTATAGAATACTGTTTTTTATATGTCTGATTGGCTGGGCTGAGCTCGTAAATCACTAAAGTGGGTATACTGTATCTTCCTTGGTTCTATCTTATTCATGGGGTCTG
The DNA here is from genome assembly GCA_009835305.1 of Ipomoea purpurea. Lineage (NCBI taxonomy): Eukaryota > Viridiplantae > Streptophyta > Magnoliopsida > Solanales > Convolvulaceae > Ipomoea > Ipomoea purpurea. The sequence goes on from VALG01011422.1 coordinate 27,839, forward strand.
AAGAACATGAATGTTGCTAGAATTACGAGCGCATAAAGCTTTACTATGTCTGTGCTGAAGTCATTTGGATCTTTCGTCCGCGTGAATGTATTTAACGTGCATCCCAAGTCATGGCGTGATAATCTTGGTATACTGTGGTGCAAAATCTATTTTTCATCTCGAACCATAGCATATTGATTGTTATCTTTTGTTAGGCAGAGTTGCAATGATGAATCAGTTATTTATTTCACAAGGATCAATTGGCAGAATATTTACAGGCTTACTGGTCCTCGATTTTATTTTCTTAGGAAGCTACAGTACAGTGTCCTTGTGCTTGAGGGGGGTAATTTAGGTATTTATATCTATATAATATGTACACTGTAATTATATTATTAATAATCTATCAGTCTATTAGCCATGTTATTGGATGTATATCATATGAATGTTCATATCTTTTATTACCGAAGTGAAGAATGCTTGATGCATGGGTTGAGCATGACCTCCATTTTCATGCGCAGGAAGTAAAACAATAATAAGTGATTTTTGAATTAATGACGTTTGGTCTCGTATATGTAATTACAATTGAGTTTTCCGCAAGTGGTTCCCGACTATATTGATTTTCCAATTAGACCCGACTTAATTTGGACTTAGTCCTTGTTTCAGTTTTTTTTTCAATTGTGTCATTTCGTAGAATAATTATTGAACTTTATGAGGCATGCCTTTCATTGCTATGTATTATCTTCTTTTCTGCCCTTGTATAAGCATATATGAAGTAATTAGTCGAAGTCTCGAATGTTGTCGCGTAACCCATTATTGGACTGCTCGTGGGTGTTTCTCCCTATTGAGTGTTTAAGTTAAACGCATACAGAGAATACGGATATTAGGAAGTGATGGAGATTTACCTTCTTTAAAATCTTTTTCGTTTCTGACGAATGTCTGGAGATTGAAGTCAAGGACTCAAGTGTCAAATAGTTGAGGACTTTTTGAAAATCGTATAGTTCGGGGACATTGCTGAAAATACAATTGGTTCTCGACTAATCAATTTGTCATTAATTAACATTGTTTCGTAAACGATTTGGTCTTATAATTTATAAATAGGTTCAATAGCTTTGAGGACATCGGTTTGAATATAGTTGTTGATATTTATTGAGTCAAAATTGATTCGATGAAAATTTATAAG
>VALG01011427.1:0-15896 GCA_009835305.1 Ipomoea purpurea
CGGCATGCCTTAACAATGATGTTAAAACCATTTTGTTCGATAAAAAAAATAATAGTAATAATATTGTAAAGTAATTAATTGTTACCATTATAAAAATAACATACAAAAAATATTATATACAATAAACAACCAAAAATCATGCAATAATGCAAAAGTATTAATTGAAATATTTAAGTTTTTGTTTCTGATCTAAATATCAAAGAAGATTAATTAAACGGAAAAAAAAAAAACTTAACCTAAATTTTTTTTAAATGCATAAAAATCAAATGAATTTTAAAGTTTTTGATTTATAATCTTTGATGCTTAACTTTGAATGTTATGTATTTAGCCGGACTAATTATTTGAACAAAGTTTTATGTTAAATTTTATATTATATATTTTTAATATTTTTAACATATTCGTAGTATATGTTAACAATTAATGCCAACTTTAATTGGGATGAGTGTTCGACTTAAGATCTTTCTTATAGAAATTAATGAAATAGGTTAAAAATAATAAATAAGTTAATGAAATATTCCGTTACTAAAGTTTATTACTAATGGAATTTTAGATTATATTAAGAAGAAGAAAAATAATATAAACAATCCTAACCGAAATTTAAGAGAAGAAACAATCCCTACCGAAATTTTTTTTGTTCCAGTTAAGGGCTACATTATTAGCTCTTTATTAGAATTGTATAAAGGTAACATTTTTTATTAAATGTGTACACTTCAATTATGAATGGACAAAATTATCCCTACTACGTACATGCTTGTTAGACTAAAATAGCCTTATACCCGTTATAACACCGTTACTATTTTAATTCTAAAACTTTTCATACACTATTATCTAATTGTCTATGATATCTTTTTTCCTATTCTTTCAATATTATTTTATTAAAATCATTATTAATTACTTTAGATGTTGATTATATTTTAATTAATAAGCTATGAATATTAAATCATATATATGTGTGTATATATAATATATATATAGTATTAATATATATATATATAATATATATATATATATATAATATATATAATAATAGTATATGCACACACACCAATATATGTTGACGCAGTTACTCAGATTGTATTAATAGATAATTTTATTTATTTAGTGTAAAAACAAAGTAATAAATTCATCAAAATTGGTTTACATTATTAATAAACAAAATATAAATTTTGTTTATCTCTATAAAGTTTTCAAATACGATAATTAAAATTTCATACTTTAGGAATTGCGAAATATAATTGAACTATATTGTAATTTATGTTGCATTTATTAATATTTTTATATGTTGGCATTAAATTTCGCTGCATCACACCGTACAAAATGCTAGTATTATATATATAGTTAATAATTAATAATTTCAATTCCCTCAAATCCTCAATATCTCATCTCTTAAGTCGTATAGTCCCAACATTTGGTATTTTAATAATTCTCTTATTTTTCAAAATTTACTATAGATGGATGATTCTTCATCTTGTCATCAACAAAACACTTCAAGTGAGCCAACTGAACAATCGTCAGACAAAAAAGGAAACGTTTAAATAGTGGACTTCCACCAAAACCGAACTTTTCAAACTGAAACTGAAACCGAACCGAACTCTATTTTTAAACCGAATGGTTTAATTTTTTTAAAACCGAAAAATCGAAATCGAAATTGGAACCGAAAAAAACCGAACCGAAACCTCGAAGTGCCCAGCCCTAGGTGGAAGCCCTAGTCCGGTCACCGGTGGAACTGTGGAAGCCCTAGTTGTCTCTGATTCTATATGGCTGTTTGAGAAACGAAGCGCTTTGTTCTCGAGGGATTATTTTTTAGAAACGAAGTAATTGCTAAACCCTATTTACATTTTTGTTAGAGATTATTGTCTTATTCATCAGGGGTTCCTAATTTGCTATGATTATGTGGACTGTGATACTTGTCAATCTGTTGAGAAGTTCCAGATTGCATGTCACTAGTCCTTTGAGTGTAAATTTCTGATACTTTGATTAGGGTTCCTAATTTGCTATGACTATGTGGATGTGATTACTTGTCAATCTGTTGAGAAGTTCCAGATTGCATGTCCACTAGTCATTTGAGTGTGAATTTCTGATACTTAGTTGGATTCTATGATTTTGTCATTTGTGGAAGCCCTAGCCCATAGCCCCTGTGTGAAATACTGAAATCCATATAAATGTTAAGCATTATAAAGTGTGAATCTGTTAGCCCTTAATTTGGTATTCTGTGGAAGCCCTAGCCCATGTGTGTGAAATCCATATAAATGATGAGCACTATAAAGTAGCATACATCTACATAGCTTGAATGTCTGATTATGAATTTCTTTTAAATTGTAAGTGTGAAATTGTAAGTATTAAGTAATTAAGTTTATGGATATGTGACCCTTAAATCATTTATGTGCAATTCTGCATACATGATGAAATGTCCAAGTAACTGAATTCTGTCTGTTTAAGATCTTTAAGTAATTGATGCCTGTGCCATAATTGTTGGATGATTTTCTGACAAGTGATTTTTCCATTCACTGTCTTACTGATACTTTCCCCTTTTTAGATGGAAAGTGGTAGTGGTCTATCGGAATCCAAACTTGATGGAAGCACCAAACTTGTAGAAGACTGTTACTCCTCCAGTCTGCTGAGCCTTTGCCTCCACCTGTTCCAAAAGAAAAGGAAAGAGGTTGAAACCACCAATCTCCAAGTGGTCTGATTGGCCTAGCATGTTCGAACGTCCGGTTGCATGCGCTGGTGGCTTCCCGGTGTCCGGATACAAACTCCGTCTACCCGGAATAGACGTTGGAGTTGCCAGAATCTTGCCGGAAACTGCAATGTTTCCGGAGGTTGCGGCGTTGCGTCGTGTACCTTTTGTAGCAATAAACAGCCGAATGCACATGCGATCTGCATATCTGGCATCTCGGCGCGCCTCGACCACCGCGGCCTCCCCGTGTTTGCCACCACGACCAGTTCGACCACCTCACTGCTGCTGCGGAGGTTGCGACTGTCTGCCACCAGCATGCGCCCCACGGCCAGGCCCGCAATACATGGTCGTATGAGTGACACCGCCGTCCATCGATGGGTAATCATCCCACGAGGATGAACTCATGTGCCTGTAAAAAAATCGGAGAGGTGAGTAAGAGTCACCGGAGATCTCGATGCAGTCAGAGACATTGCCAAAGCTTTGAGCTCCGGTCGCAGGCCCGAATAATGTATAAGTTCTGCTCCATCAGTGCGAGAGGCCGGCCGACCTGGATCAGGGATTCGACGAGCACGCGGCTCGTTCGAGATAATCCGCCGTCGTAGAATTTCCTTGATGCAGCATCTGGAATTGGCTCAACAGATTAAGACAGCGCGCCTGACTGGAGGACCCAAGGGCGCCGGTGATGGAGGACCAGATCACAGCCGAAGTCTCCCGGCCGAGCCAAGGTGTAGAACTTCGTCTGACATGGACGAGATCAGAAGAGAGACAATCGTCTGATCTTGTTTAACCCAGGCGTGAACGCCGGATTGGGGACCACCATTGCCTCAGCCGTAGTCGTCGTGGAGTCGCGGTCGGTGGTGCGCCGGGAATGGTCTCCGAAGGGCACGGAAGACTACCGCCACAATCCCAGGAGTTCCTGGCCGCGGAGGAAGGGGAAGACTTGTATCCTCCAAAACAGAAAGTTCTTGAGCATTAACTTCATCGTCACGTAATGGTGAGCTCCGGCGAGGGGTTGCCGCGGCGGAGACGGTACGCTCAAGAGGAAGTCCGACATGCCGAAAGAGGAGGGGTGAGAAGAGGGTAAATTTGCGGTGGAGGTTGGAGAGGATCGGATAACCTGTCTGATACCAATTAGAAAAGTCTCCTCAGATAGATTACACAATGATAGGATTACAGAGTATATCGTTGAACAAAACTCCTAACTAATCCTAACTAATAGAGTAAATGACTATACAATATAAAATAATAATAATAAAATACTAGTCATACTAACAGTTGAAACCACCAGATCTCCAGTATGAGATCAGTTTGAAAAGATCAAAGACAATGAGGGTTCTGTCATCAAAGAAAAATGTATATATTGTACAAAAAGTGTGTGCATGTGAGACCAAGAAACATGGGACTTCTTCTCTATGGAATCACATTTTAAGCTGCCTTAAAAAACTCTAAGGGTACAAGGCAGTCCCCTACTTATATTCCAACCTGCACCTTCTTCTGCTGGAACTCAAAGTAGTGAAGGAACTGAAGGGGTGTTGGGTACTTGGGTGTTTGATTAAGACTTGATAAGGAAGAGAGCCTTAGCTGAAATGATTATTTTGGATAAACTTCCTTTTAAGATTGTTGAAGGACATAGTTTTAGAAAGTTTGTTTTAGTCTGCTGTCCTAGGTTTAAAATCCTTCAAGATGGACTATTAGTAGGAACATTTTCAAGATATTTTCTGATGAGAGGGGTGAACTTGAAGAAGTTTTTTAAGACTAGCAGTCAGAGGGTAAGTATCACAGCTGATACTTGGACTCAGTCTAGAGAATAAACTACATGTGCATAACTGCATATTTTCATTGATAGTGAGTGAAAGCTACAGAAGAAATCATTTCATCTGTTCCTATTTTCTCACAAGGGGGAAAGTATTGCAACTTTAGAAAGTTGCCTTTTGGACTAAGGTCTAAAATCAGTGTTTAGAGTGACAGTAAATAATGCTTCCAACAATGATACTGCCCTAGGATTCTTGAAGAAGAAGTTGGTCTCTTGGGGTTGTACTATTGTTAGGAGTAAGTATTTGCACATGAGGTGCATTGCTCACATCCATAACTTGGTGGTACAGGATGGGTTGAAAGAATGTGACAGCGCTGTTAAGAAAGTCAGGGATGTTGTTAGGTATGTGAGGAGCTCACCTGCTAGGTTACAAAAGTTTAGGGATCTGGCTGATCTATTGGGGGTGGAAGTTAGGAATTCTCTGTGTCTTGATGTTCCTACAAGGTGGAATTCACCTATATGATGCTTAATACTGCATTATTATTTCAGAAGGTATTTGAAGCCTATGAAGATCATGACAGTTCATTTAAATCTGATTTGGGTAGAAGTATACCTGATTTCATGGATTGGGAATCCATTGAATTTTTGGTTAAGATTCTGAAATGTTTTTATGAAATGACTGTTAAGATTTCTGGTTCATTGTATGTGAACTTCTAATACATTATGAGATTTCTGATCTGTCTTGCTTGTTGAAAAATATAGTGGAAACTACAGAAGAAAGTGTTAAAGTGATGGGTAAAAATATGAGGACAAATTTGATAAGTATTTGGGGTGAGCCTGAAAAAATGAATTTTTTGATATTCTATGCAAATATCTTAACCCCAGAGACAAAATTGAGTATATGTCCATTCAGTTTAACCAGTTATATGGTGAGGACAAGGGTAAATGAATGTTTGATAAGGTTATTGTTTGCCTTAAGGAGTTGTTTCAAGATTATGTTGCATATTTCCCTGTCCAGTCTGTTCCTGAACAATATGAGAAATCTTCTCCTCAACCACAATATCTGATTCTGTTTCTGTTGGGAGACCTCAATCATTAGTGAAATCTCATATTAAGAAGCAAAAATTGGAGAGTTGAGATTTGTCTAGGAAAAAAACTAAGTTGGAAGTGTATCTCTCTGAGGTTATTGTGGATGAGGATGATTCTTTTGACCTTCTAAGATGGTGGAAGCATCAATCTGATAGGTTCCCTGTCTTATCTAAAATGGCAAGGGATATTCTAGATGTTCCAATCTCTACTGTTGCTTCAGAATCAGCATTTAGTACCAGTGGAAGGGTACTAGATGCCTTTAGGAGTTCCCTAACTCTTAAAATTGTTGAGACACTTGTGTGTGCACAGCCGCACATGATTGGCTAAGGTTAGCCAATCAACCTATCTCTGTTGAAGAAAACATTGATGATGTTGAAAGGATTGAGAAATGTATATACTTTTAACATTTTACATTTTTATCTTGTCTGTATAGTTGTTTATAATAACCATTACATAGAAGATTTTAAGTTTTAACTTCCACTTTTGTATTTGTTTTACAGAGTTGTGCATCACATCCAACACTGGAGTTGGATCTTCACTGCCTACAATTCTTGTATGTTTACATATTTATTCTGCTTTTATGAATTCTAATTCTGAATTTCTGATTATTTATTTGATTTCTTGATAATTTATGACTCTCTGTATCAGTGTATCATGTATGTGTAGATTCAAATCAATGTCCCTCATGAGGTTGGGAACTGGAAAAGTGGAAAGTGCTCATGGTTAGGTGACATTTTAAATGTTACTGCCATTGAGCTCAGGTATCAATATAGTATTCACTATTCAGTAGTGATTTCTTCTGAGTTTCTGACTACTGAGTAGGTATCAGTATAAGTGTATAACTGTATAAGTATTCACTATTAGTACAAGTATTATTGTGCAATGATGATGCTTCCACCATGTTCTCTGAATATATAGAATTGGGTTTGGTATGTTACCTATGAAGTGTGGTGTTTATGCATACTCATGGAGTAGTGTGCCCCCAATCCCTAACTTGATATGGAAGAAAAGCTATTTGAGCACTCTTTGATCTATAATCCATTAACTCAAATACTCAATCATTGTTCCAGTATAAGTGTTATTGTGCAATGGTGATGCTTCCACCATGTTCTCTAAATATATAGAATTAGGTTTGGTATGTTGCCTATGAAGTGTGGTGTTTATGCCATACTCATTGATAGTGTGCCCCCAATTCTAACTTGATCTATACTCATTGAGTAGTGTGCCATACTCTTTAGTCTATAATCCATTAACTCAATCAATTGTTCTAATATTCAATGTCACAATGCATTGCATTAAATTATGACATTATGCAATGTTTTGAACTTATTATGTTTTTATGTTATGTTATCACTTATCGGAAGAAGAATAGACTACTCAATAGTTAATATTAGATAATTATATATTCATATGTTAGTTGTATATTGGGTATTTGAAGTTTTGGATTCTGATTTTCTTTTGCTGAATGGATCATGGCTGAATGGCTGAATGCTGAGTGCTGACTGACTGAAATGCTGAATGCTGAATTGCTGATGCTTGGAGATTGGAGAATGATGATGAATCAGTGATTGCTAATGCTAACACATGCTTATATTTTGCTTTGAAGTTCTAACTCAAAGTTTTAAATTTAAAACCTAATCTGTGAATTTATATGTTTTGAATTTTGAGTTCTAACTTCTAAGTTGTATATTTCGGAAATTACACTTTTGGTCCTATGACTATAGGGGAGGTGGTAATTTCAGTTCGTGATTTTTAAAACTAACAGATTTAGTCCTTTTAGTATGCTTTTTTTTACACATTAGGTCCTTCCGGCTAATTTGCCGGTAGATTTTCGCCGGAATTTCAATTTCATTTCTTTATTAATTTTTTGGGGGTAAAAGCGTCACATTTAGTCTGAGAAGCTCACCATCATATCATCTCATCTGCTCCCACTAAACAAAGTATCTTAGCTTCATTCAATGGAGGGCCCTGCAACCTATGCAGTAGCATGGCTATCCACCATTGCACTTATCCTCCTTGCTAAACATCTCCGCCGGAGAAAGCTTCATCTACGCCCCGGGTCCTAAGCCATGGCCCATCATCGGAAACTTGAACCTCATCGGCACCCTCCTCTCACCGTTCCATCCATGATTTGTCGCAGAAATACGGCCCCATCATGCAGCTGCAGTTTGGATCCTTCCCGGTGGTCGTCGGATCGTCTGTTGAAATGGCTAAGACTTTCCTCAAAACCATGGACATCAACTTCGTTGGCAGGTTAGAATTTATACCCGATAATTTCCTGGAAAAATGACACATATTCTGACCAATCTGTTCATTTGTAATCTGTTCCAGATACTTGAGCGTCGACCAGCAGTGTAGTGGTACACGAGGAGGGCGCTCATCCACACCCGGGCGTCTTTGATCTTGCCGCTCGTCAGGGCACCGCCCACAGATTCCATACGACGCTCCACGTACTCGTAGAGCTCAAGACACGTCTTCGTGCGTGTCGGATCGGTTCTTGTTGCCGGAGGACTCGGCCAGGATGCTCTTCACCATGGACTCCGCCTGCTTCAGGTTCATCGAAGAGACCCGCATATCTAATGGGCCCAATCATCATATCTGTGATTTGTTAATTTGGGTTGGCAGTTCATGGCTTTCGGAGCTCACGAATACCCCACGACACCGGGATTTTCGAAGGCCAACCGAAGAGGAAGAGAAAGAAGAAGAAATGACTTGGAAATGACCAATTTGTCCTCATAGTTAAATAATAAAAAATGATTTACATTTTTCCAATGACTTTTGGCCAGTGATTTGGCCGGAAGGACTTAATGTGTAAAAAAAAAAAGCATAGCTAAAAGGACGTAAATCTGTTAGTTTTAAAAGTCACGACCTGAAATTACACCTCTCCTATAGTCATAGGACCAAAAGTGTAATTTTCTCATTTGTTTATATGTTTTGTAAGTTTACTTAAGTTAACTTAACTCTTAAGTCGTTAAGTGTTCAAGTTTTGATGTTTCAACTTTCAGTGTTTCAACGAAACTGTGAAACATGTAAAATATTGTTTATTTTGAAGTACAATTTTTAATTTCCAATGTTTTTTTTTTTTTTGGAAAACCGAACTAATCCGATGGATAAATTGGATATCCGTCGGACTAATTCGGACAATTATCAGACAGATAATTGTCCAAAATTGAACGGACAGGATGTCCTGAAGCAAAAATCTAAATCCGAACGGGGTGATTTTCCGTCACCCCAATCTGTCCAAACCCGTCCGACGCTCACCCCTAGGTATCAAGGGATGATTTACTTCTTTTATTATTGTTGTTGTTATATTTATTATTTTAAAAAATCAAACGATACTCTTGGTTCGGTTCGCTTTTTACCATACCGTTCAATTCAAATCAATTTTTAACCGAACCATTTGATTTACAAGAATCTTGAACCATTTGATTTTTCGATATATTACTAGTTCGATTTAGTTATGAAAAACCGAACCGAATTGTCCATCCATATTTAGAGTCCGTTCAAAAATTTTAAAAATGATTTTAAAAATTATTTTGGAATTTTTCATTATTTGACTGTTAACAAAAAATAAAATCAATGAAAAATGATTTATTTGATAAAAACATTTTTCTAGAATTTTTACTCAGATGATATTTCTGAATTCCTATCTCACTCAATTATTTCTCTTTCTTTAAGTGGTGTCAAATCGGTAAGTTGGTCATCCATCTATTTAGTTATGCTTTGAACTAAACTAAGCTAGTCTGATTAAGGGGGCATTTGGTTTGAACATGAATAAAAATTGGAATAAGAATAAAATATTTGATGATAATAAAAATGACTTTTGGTAAAATTATTGGGGGTAGGGGCTTGGTGATAATATTTTTAGAGACGGACCCGGAACAAACTCACCCGTTAGAGCGGAACAAGATAAACTCAATTGAAACCCAAAACAAACCAACCCAATAGAGCAAAACAAGATGGGTTCAATTGCACCCAAGGCTCCAGGGTAAGCCCCCACCTAGGCCAAGTCCCATGCTCAACCTAGGCCTCGACCACGGGTACTAGGCAAGGGTCCGAGGTCGGGAGCGGTCCTAATTGTTACAACTAACTCCCTTTTTTGGGGGACGATTAGAAAGCAATTAGTATAAATACCCATGTAATTATCTTGTTAAGACATCATTTATTCTCTTATAATAGCATTACACAAACATTAATACAATATTACTTGTCTTATCACTGCTCTCCAGACAACTACTGGTCTGTTGCTTTCGGGAATAAGGTAGCGACCTTGTCTAAAATCATTGCTCAAAAACTACGTATTTCTTCCACAACATAAGATCTTCTCCTATCAATTACTTTCTTGGGTATACAAAACTATCTTCCAGTCTCTTTTAGATTGAGGGCTCATTTTCTTCCCTCCAAACTTCACTAATTAAACTTATTTGGGTTATCTTTAATAATATATATTGGGGGATTATCCCGGAGGCTTTATGTGTTATTCCATATTAGTATTATTATAATTGTAGAAAGATAGACTTATGATTTTGGAAACAACTTTATCCTGGAATCGTTTGACATTGTTATGGAGGGGACAAACTCGCTGGTTACACCAAACCAAACTCAATGATTAAAACAAACCCATCATTGAATTGTAATGGGCTTGTTTAAACCAAGTCCATTACCAAATCCAATAATAACCTAGTTACCCAAACATGCAAAAATTAACTGAGAAGCTAACATGACAGGTTTTATCGTTAATACAATGGCCACTATGTTTAGAACTTGGGTTGGAGTAATGTAACAGCATTATGTGAAAATATTTAACTTAACCTTCGTAATGTTGTACTATCAACAATTAACTAGTATCAATACCTTAATTGAACCCGTAAAAAGAATGTTGACGACCTTCACTATTGTTTTTGAAAACATAAATAATTTCAATTAATACAGAATTATTAGGAACAATAATACACCGGTTCTAGTAAGTCAAGTATTCAGGCACTTTAATTTAGAAGACATAAATATAGAAGTATAAAACTTTTCACTGCATTGTCCTGATTTCGGATACTACGGACAAGGAAGAGAAAATACAAGAAAGAAATAAACATGACTGCCACATTTTTACTAGATCTCATTATAGATAATGAACTATGCACCTATATCAAGGATGTACAGAGGAGAAAAATAAAAGTACATAGTAAATATTGGACTTGATGCAAACGCGTAAGCTACAAATCAAATCTCTCCATGCCATCACAATTTGCAATACTAAGCTTTCGCTTGAGACTAGTTCTTCTCCCTAACTAAAAGATTAATAAATAAATATGGCCTAAAACTTAGTCGGGACCATAAAAGTATTTATCTAAAAAATAGGACCATTCTCCATAAAGCCCACCAATAAATATATAAAGGCCAGGAAAACCTGTCTCTTAAGAGGCCCATGGTTTCGACCGCTTACCTGTTACACTATACACATAGGGGGTCTTTTTTGGGGCCCAGGTTTCCTATGGACCTTCACCATTTCTATACATAGACATGAAATTGGACCATAAATCATGATCCTCGAGGTATACAATGATCCAAAATCAAACTCATGTATACCGCAATCCAGTTTTAATGGTAAAAATATTGGAATCCATAAATAATCGATATAATTGCTGATGAATACCCAACATGATACTATCGGTTTTGATTAATACTACAGGCTCATCAATGCCTTGGCAGCTAATACATGTGTATATGTTAAGAAGTTGATTATCATATGTCTGAGTGTAAGCAGATAATCGCAAACCTTTGATCAGGTGGTTGGCGTGAGCAAACCGACTTGATAAACCCGAGAAGAGATACTCTGCAAACTGCAGAGAGCATGATCATCAAATATTATTTCGGTGATAGGGAGCAAGAAAATGTGACAAAATAAGCGAAAATTTTCCTTGGGGAATATAGATTTGTGAAAATTTTATGCAGATACCTATCTATGGCGATCTTATCTGCTAAGCTAGCCTAAAGAACGAAGATTATTACCAACTATAACATTGTATTAATCTTCACCTTATACATTGAAAAAATAATAATAACTAACCTATAGTCCTAAGTGATTAGTATAAAAATTGCTAAATTAAAGCTCCTGTAAATTAAAACAACACATGGTATATAATATGTGTAAGTTCAAAAGGATAAAAAAAACAATTTTTGTTTTTTTTTTTTCAACTTAGTAGCCTAAACAAAAAACTGAATGAGTAGAAAAGTAAACCGACACAACTTTCGGTGAGGTTCTACCAAACATTACCAGCTTTGGCAACCACTAAAGACACCACTAACTCCGTTATATTATAAGAACCTTACATATTATCAGCATGTACTGAACATGTACACCCACAACCCCGTATGATGTAATCCATACGATTTTGTGAAGTCATTAATAAGCCAGATATAAATATATTAATTTTTTTAAAAACTTAAACATATGAAAAAGAGAAAAAATACAAGTTGTCTAATAAATTAATTCCACTAAAATATCAGTCTTAAAAGCTTTTTAGTTGATATGAGACATGCTTTAATTTTGGTAATACAAAAACCCAAACCAGCCCAGGTTGCCAAGGTCAGCGGGTTCAAGCGCACAGGAATCTTTCGTATAGCAGAAAATAAAAAAACCGGATCCACGTGTTGCTTGGAGGCCGTAAAAATAGAATAGCCGGTCCCATGGCCCGTCAAATACAATGAGGGCATTGGGGTTGGGACACTAGGCTTTTAGTTGAGATGGAGAAAGGCCGTATCTGGCAATTTAACTCAAAATATCTAATAATAGCTAAAGATGGTGCAAAACGGCCATGTTGTTGCCGGAGGAAAGTATGTAAAACAGACTTTGTTTGAATGTACTAAAAAGAGTATACGCAAAGCTAATGAATGAAAGGATTTACTATCTCAGCCAGATATGTGGCAGACGAAACATATTCAAACCAATCACCATGAGGAATTATGTAATCATCAAATTGTTTCTGTTCTTCCGCAATTTTCCTAGTTCCATACAAGAAAAAATGAGACATTTTATAGGATCAGTTTGGTTACAGCATCAAAATTCAAAGTTGGCAGGAAATTTTGATGTGCTTGAAAAGGCAGCGTTACACTAAATCCCCTTCTGCTCTATAAATCATCGCGGAAATCATGTTGAAAAGAGAAAGACAACAAAGAATCCGAAGGACGAAGAAGTTTGAAATTACGCAAGAATACATGGCACGGCTGATGAATCCAACCCAAAAGAAAATAGCTGGCACCAACCCATGCATACATCTTAGTTGCATCAGGGGGTTTACGAATTCCCACCAATCAAACTCGGTGACTCGCATTCTCTCTTTCCCTTTAACAATAAACTCTTGGACCAAACTCACTATGAATTCCAAAACCTCCAGAGCAAAATTGCAGCAAAGCGATAAAGGAGCAGCTGTGTAAAAACTGGCATCATATCATGAAATAAAAGTAAGATTTAGAAGGCGTCTCATTTCTTCTCATCTACAATAACAATCACCATATAAAAACTAAGGCAGTCTTACAATAAGCCCACGAAGTAGCCAAGAATGTGCATTCTGGCAGACGGACTGTATTTAAATACATATATTGACTCAAAAAGACGTCGCAATGCCTGGATTTCCATTAGTAAAAGCAGAAAGACAGATAGCAGAACTTTGCTTCTATTTTCCTTTGATGAATTTGATGTATGTAGGGAAAGAATGTGTGAGCCTCCGTCAAATCGCTTACAATGCTAGAAAAAAGTGATGACTCAGAGATTACTGTTGTAGTTGTATATGCATAAAGTGACATTGCAACCAGCAGAAGAGTGGTCCAAAGAGTAGCAAGAATGTAAAAATGACAGAAGAATTTCTGAGGAACAGTAAATTTCTGCAATTCAATAAAAAAAAAAAGTTTGTTAACAAGTTACTTAGCATAACCAGAAGAAAGTTCACATCAAGCAAGATGGATTTTAAAAAAATGACCTAGGAAACAAGATAAAAAGTATTTATCAGTTCATGAAAAAACAATACTTTAAGCAAGGTAAATGCCCTGTTTTGGTAAATAGTTAGCTTATCAGCCAATTTTGACTTATTTGACTGCTATTAGCTGTTTGACTTGGTTAAAAAATCAATATGAGTGTTTGATTAATTAGCTTTCGTAACAACTTATTGCTCCAAAATCCTAAAAATTCAAAAAGTTGCTCAAAGTAGCTTTTTCGATCAGCTTTTTGAGAAACATCATTTTGCATCTAATCAACTAATTTACCAAACACTTTTCTACAATCAGCTAATGCTATCAAGTAGTCAAACCCACTAACACAATCAGCTAACAGCTATTACCAAACACCCCCAAAGTCTAATTCATCCATAAAAACAAAAATCAGTAAAAATAATATATGAGGGCAAGTAACAGAAAGCTAAAGATGGGCACAAGGTCACCATTGAATAATCAATACCAAAGGTTCACAACAATCTGACAAAACTATTATTTTTTAATTTAATTCAAATTTTATCATAAATTAAAATGTTAATCACTTACATTATTAGAAGATTGCATGATCTTGCCCTCTCTTAGCGAAACCCAGCAGGAATTCGTGAAAGCAACGAAGCTTAGAGGAAGGAATCAAGGCAATGAGCATGGGTATAATCGCTGCAACCCATGCTGCTCTCAACATGGTAACCAGCCCCAGCTCCATGGTGAAGGTAAAACCCTACTATATATCCTATTAAGCAATATCTCTCAGTCTACTTCAACTAACTCTGTGCTGGTCTGCCCAGCAATTTACTCTGCAGTTGGAAGGGGAAAAAGTGTTCAAGTACTGAATTTCAACAGAATGTAAACAAAGAAATGAGTTGAAACTTTCAGAAACAGTGAGAAAGACGTATCAAAGATTTTGCATCCCCAACTTATGAGCTCCACTCTATTTTGATATGCCTCAAACTAATTGAGTTTTTTCTATAAATTGTATAAACTCGGCAATTCAGTGAAAAAGTAAAGTTCATTACTTAAATAAGGCAGAAACTGGCTTCATTATCCTTCATCATATTGAGACGGCAGAAGTCAATATTCCAGATGAATTGCTAATATGGTCTTTTCAATTAGTCTTAAGACCTTGTACATGCAAGCATACAAGATCGATATAGCATTGCAAGTATTAGGTGTAATACCCACAGGGAAGTGCAGCAATTGTTTTATCCTAATTGAGCTACCTGAATTACTCTAAAGAAATTTGGATTGAATATTTTGATTTCAGCAAAAATAAAGATTAGCTAATGACTATACTCTAAACTATGCCAATGACCTTGTGGTCTAGGGGCACGAAGTGGCTCTCCCAAATGGGTTCAATCCTCAGTGGAGGCGGTATTGACTCTTTGTGCTTCAATAGGTTGAGAAAGTAGCTTATGAACAAATACTATATTGTATACCTGAATTACTCAAAAAAGCTAATGACTATCTAATGCAAATTAACTAAAGAGTTTCAATCAAGCTAAGCCTAGGACCTTGAACCCAACGACTAATCTCACAAGTCAGAACAACAATTTATTTGTGCAGGAATGTATATGTATATATGAATTTTATGAGGTGCTCTGGCTATAGGGATAGCAACGGGGCGGGGGGGGAATGGGGCCGTCCCCGCCCCGTCCCCGAAATTTCTCCCCATTGCCTGTCCCTGTGTGGGATTTTTCGGGGACGGGGAATTCCCGTCCTGTTTTTCATTTATGCTTAAAAAAAAAAAAAAAATTATCAAAAACGAAACTAGGCAGTAACATATCATTATGTTTGATGTCTATTGCTAATTGTATTTTAAACGAAACTAGGAAGTAACATATAGCAAGTAACTAATTAAACCAAACTAAGCAGTAACTAGTAGGCAGAAGAAGTAAGAACTAATTAACTGATTAGAATTAAACTAATTAAACTATAGAAGAAACTACAGAAGAAACTAATTAAACTAATTGAAAGATTAAACAAATTAAACCTAAAGAAGAAACTAATTAAACTACAGAAGAAACTAATTAGAAATTAAACTAATTAAACTACAGAAGAAAAGTCAAGAAACTACCTACCGACGGAGTCACACCGCACACGACCACGGACTGTGGACTGTGGACCTACTGCGGCCAGAGACAGAGAGGCACACCGCACACGGAGGACGAGCAGGTGAGCGGTAGATCTTCTGCGGACGCGCGGGCGACCGACTTGGTCGATCGGCAAAGGAGAGGAGGGCAGGGTCGGCAGTCGGCTCACGGAGTAGAAATGTAGAAATGAGAAAGGACTGAGGACTTTGGGGCTTGGGCAATCTGCTAGGGTTAACTGGTTAAGTCAATTTTAGTTTTTTAAAATTTTATTATTAATATTATACATATATTATATATTATAAAGTTA
>VALG01011429.1:0-20273 GCA_009835305.1 Ipomoea purpurea
GACGCAGACTTATGAAAAGTCCAAACGGCATCTGAACATTTCGTGTGGTGATAGATTATACGCCTAATTCAGAACAACTACAGTAGCTAGGTCCATACAAGTCTTCGATTATCCTTTATTAATAAGGTCTCATCGCGAATCGAGCTGATGATAATATTCAATGTATACTCCGACCGCGAGAACAAACGTATAGATATATCCGTGGTCTAATGATGATGCAGGTGGTTATCATTTGACGTATATTCTTATTCAGAAATTAACATTATATATGCTGGTTGGGGTGAAGAAAGTTGAAGTCACTATTTCAGCTACCTCCTGAAACAACGAAGGGACCAACACAACAGGAGTTGATATTCTCCACACATTTTTTTCTACAATTTTGTAATCCTGGTGTTGAATTTAGGTAAACATCCAACGGCTGAGATTTAAGTACAGATCGCACGGGACCATACCTCAATCCCAACAATGAACGAAATAAATAACTTAAGATACTTAATCGGCATATATACGCGGTACCCCCACATCATATACTCCGCTACAGAGCTACCTAATAACAGTAAGGCGTAGGGTACTAGCGCGGGCGACTATATATTCCGTACGAGGAACTCGCGGGGGATATATGAGCCGACAACTGGCATGCACGCCTACCGGGGAGAAGGCTACGAATAAGATGACACATCCACCACTCCGCGCCCGGTCCATCCGCGACATGCGTCCCGGTGACAAAAGAGCGTGACGACAGCTCGTAAACTCACTCTCGAAAGTCACACGCAGGAGCTGTTAAGACGAGTCGTGCTTTCTGCGAAAGAACGCGGCTAACAGCGTACAGCTTACTGCTTCCGAAGTGCTCATGAGCAGGTGAGTCATTCCTTGGATTAGTACGGGATATCCATGGGACGGGATACTTCAAGCTCCTTGTAGGCCATAGACGTGCTTTCAAGCTCAGCCTCATAGCCGGAGAAGAAGTCGGTTGACGCCGGAGTCAAAGGCAGTTCCCGGTCATGGTGTCGCGGCCGCGATGTTTGTTGCCAACAACAACAAGAGCAAGTTTGTGGGTAAGGTTGGATGCACACTTTGCCTTCTGTCTCAAGAATATGGTAAGCGTTCAAACTTTCTACTTCGATTGCAACCACATGGTGTTTTACCGGGATCACAATTGCAAGAGCTACCATACGGGAATGTAGTTGGAGTTGGATCTTGGCTTGACGGACAGAGACGGGTGTTCGAGTCGGGTGATGGCGTTTCCGATCCTAAGGCGCGTGGGCAACCGGCGGTGTGGATGCCACCCAGTCCGCTCGATTTGCAACTATTTCAGACGGACTGGCAATGGTGAGTACGCACGACGCCGGAGGAAGTTCAAGGAAAGACCTGATAAGCGCCGAGTGGAGAGCCGAAGCTTGAATCCCCGATTTGGGCGACACCACAAAAAAACCACTTCAACCAGAATTAATTTGAGTAAAATTAACCCTATTTCATTTGAAGAATTATTCCCGAAAACAGCCTGATAATACTCAAGACTAAAATTACGACGTCTGACTAAGTCAACCTTAAGTATGTGTTGCAACTTCGAGCGTCTTGACAGGAAGTGCCCCTATAGTTCTACACTTTCTAAAAGTTAGTAAAAGGGTATTCTCTGACTTTTCACCAAGAGTTAGTAATTGGAACCTAAAAGTAACCTAGAAGTACTTCTCATTTCATTCCTTAACAATCCTAGAAGATAGTCTACCTTATCCTAGAAAAGAAGTGTAGCTTATTCTAACAAGCCAAGTTGAGACCTATGTCAAATCAAGATTTTGCTTCCAAGATTCAACCTTTCACCTATTCTGGCCCAGGAGCGAAGCCCGCAATCGTAAAGTCTCAAAAGTCTGTGTGTTTTGCGTTCATCCCCCCACGTAGTTTCGTTTTTCGAGAAGCATAAGGCCGCCACTTATGCATGCTTTTGGATTTGACTATGAATGCGTCTTAGCGAGAGTAAGGCCACGGTCGGGGGTCCGTGACCGGGGCAGCTTAGTAATGCGAGCCTGTACGACGGCCGGTAAAGTGAATCTCGTTCTCGGTCAGTTCAAGAGGTAACCCATGTCTAGCCCGCAAAACCATTTGCTAACATAGACAGGCGATGTCTCTCTGAGGCTGCGTTAATGTGCTTGATCTACCTGAACTGCGTGAAGGTTCTATGCATTTGATCTTGCGAAAATGCATATCTACGAGCTGGTTAATAGGGTTCTTGTGGTGCCATGTGCTTGGCCGTTTCCATATGATCAAGTCATGTGATGTTCGTAGGTGGTGCAGACGTGACATGTTGTGGACTTAAAATTTAGAGTTTGGAGATAAAAAGTCGCGCCCGAACGGATTATTTTGCACAGGAGTATGGCGTACACACGCGGGCAGAACAGGCGTGAGGGGAAACCCTTACCCGCGCCCGCAGTAACATTGGGCTTGTGTGTAGCTATACCCGCGGGCGGTAAGCCACGGTAGGCCTACCCATGGGGGTCCACCCCCGGGGAACCACAGTGAATTGTTATGGGATTTGTCCCGTGATTCGTTTGACTCGATAATGTTTGGTCTTTGACTTCCCGATGTTCTTTTGGGGATAACAAATTCAACGTGTCTTCTTCATGTTTAGTATGCTGAGAACGTGGCGTGTCGGGGAGGAGGAGGCGAGTGGATGGTAGATCAAAATGCAGGTACTGAGCTCGATTGGTAATCAAGGATGATGTCGTTCTTGAAGCCTCGCCAAACAGCGTTCCAGGTAGATGACAGTTTTCCTAACCTTGATGAGAGTATAGGAACGGCTTCATCGGATTGAAAAGGAAAGCTGCACAACCCTGATAACGTGTAGTGGTCATAACAAAATAGTGATGTTAATTGAGAAGCCATTGAGGCATGTGGCACTAGTATTCTCACAAAGGGCATGTTGACGATCTTGGGTACGTTCGCTACACCCAACAGTGAGTTATTGGGGATTTATAGTTGATATTGTTGTGTATTGTAGGAAATCAAGAGGTGCTCGAAGTAGGTTCATTCAGATCATCTCATGACGAGTTTTGCAAGGGGTTTTTGTATCCAGGTAGGCGAATCTGGTGTCTTAGAATCATGCTAAGGCTGTTCAAACGCATTGTGTCGTTGGGAGGCCGAAAACGTTGGTCCTTGGTGATTCGGGCTTCCGGAATATCATGTTGAGTTTCCGCCGTTTGATAAGTGCAGCTAGGTTTGTGTCAAATGGGTACGTGTGAGGTGGTTGGTACATTCCGTTTGTTGACTGATGTACTTGTTTATTCATGTTGATGTGTTGGGCTGTGACCCGTTCTTTGATTGAGTATGTTTCATACCTTCGTTGTGATCCATTGATTGATTCTTGTTGAGGAGTGATGCGTGTGTGCTTGACCTGGATTGCACGATTAGTGGTATGGGACACTAGTCAACAAGGTATTGCAGCGGTCCTCGTGGTGGCCGTGGCGTGATTATGGAGTTGTGGCCTTTGTGTAAGGTTCACGTGTTTGGGGGATAACATGGTTATCCGGGCATGTGTTGCCATGTGTGTGTACGGTACTTCATGGACTATGAAATCGGTGGCTTTGTTGGAGGGACTGTTGGAGCGGGAACGACAGTTCCCGGGGGAATAAGGTTGGACTGTATGTACAGGGGTCCTGGAGGTAAAGGTTGGAACTAGATATAAGGTTGGGGTAGCCATAAGGTTGGAACAGGGCATAAGGAAGGCATATCAACTCGTGATGTGTGATGACACGAGGGCTTTGTGTAGCCGTGGTTGTGTGTTCTCTCTTGGGATGTGTGTAGTCACAAAGGCATGTGTGCCTAGGCATGTGTTGCTGTTTTTCGTGTCTTTATCCTGGTGTTGTTTTTATCCGTTGTGGTCTTGGGATGTGTTCCTGTGTTGTTTGTTGATGAGTGATGAGTCTTGAGTTGGTGTTTACTCTCGGTTTTACACACATATATATGTATTCCGTTTCGAAATGATTTTTGTATATATATCCTACCTATTTATGATACTTAACAGGTATTGGTGGGTTACCAGCATTATCGCTGATCGGGCATCATCCCAATGTTTATCTTTGTGTCTTTCAGGTGATGTCTAGACGAGCGCGATGGTAGTGGCCGGTATATAGTATCTTTACCTTTGTTTTGTGGCCTTTGTGCGTTGTAGTTTTAGACTGATGTCTTTTGGGATAGATGTATACACATTGCAGATTGACCGCCATAGCGTTTATCGTGTTTGGTAGACGTGGCATAACACCCCGTTTGGATTCTTTTATCCAGTTTTCGTTTTATCTTCCGTTGTGCTAGTTTTTGTTGTTTGATCTGTAGGTGTTAAGGCCTTTTATATAGGTCGTGTTTGGGGGTGTTACACCATGCCGGGAAGTTGAGCCTCATTGTTCAGAGCTTGGGAGGTGATGAGGAAGCCGAAGATGAAGCCGCCTTGAGGATGTGGTGGGAGCACCAGAAGTCGTTGCCGCTGAAGAAAGTGACTCGGAGAGCGAAGAGAACCGACGAAGAAGAGAAGCTCGCACCAAGAGGGAGCACAACTCCGTGTCGCACGAAGAGTGTGTTGTTGCTTTGCTTTGTCAGCAGAATCGCAGGATTGAGGAGGGCTTTGCCTTCATGAAGACGCAGTTCGTCGTCGTGCACCACTGGCTAGATCGGATCGAAGCCAGCTCGAGTCATAGAGGAGAAGATGAGGAAGAGTCCAAGGAGTCGGAGAGCGAGTCCTTCTAAAAGCTGTGGCTACCTTGTTTGTCTTTTTCCTTAGTAGTTGTATCTCCCTAGCCGTTGTTGGTTGCTTGTTGTTGCTTTTGTGCTTGGTTTGCTTGTTTCCCTGTGGCTCGGTTAGCTTAGTAGTAGTAGGTGTTTTATGTTGGTTGTCTTGTTCTTAGTGTTTTACTCGAAGTTGATGTTGGTGTTAAGACTAGAGTTCGTGATGCTCAATCTACTCCTTCGTAAGCTATTGAAAATTTTGATTTGATATGCCTTCTTTCTTGTTTGACATTCTTGTAAAATCTTTTGAGTTTTGATCAAAAGAGTTTATTCATGAATCTCTTGTCACAACGTTGTTTCCTATCACCGTTTGTTTCTTATTCGTCGTACCCAAGCTTCGGGGACGAAGCTTCTTTGAAGGGGGAGAGGATGCGACACCCCAAAATCCAAATTCAATTAATGGATTAATTGAGTAATTTATCCTATTTCAATTGAGGAATTAATTCCGAAGGTCCTGAAATTTAATACTTGAGGACTAGTGTTTGACTAGTCAACTCCAAAGTCAAGTTGTACCTTGAGCTTTGAAGGGAGTTCCCTTGATCCTTACACTTTCTAATGTTAGTAAGGGCATTCTTGACCTTTCACCTAGTGTTAGTATTGTAACCTAACCTAGTAGACATCTTCATTTTATCCCTTACACTTTCTAAAATTTAGCTCTACCTTTTCTCTAAAAAGGTGAGTAGCTTTTCCTCCAAGCCAAGTCGAGACCTTGCCAAGACTTCAAGAGTTGCTTCCAAGATTCAACCTTTCACCTATTTGGGCATCTAGGAGGGTAAGATCTAAGTTCATCTTGTGTTTTTGGTTTTATCTTAGGTGTCTTTCTTAAAGGTAGGATCTTATGATCTTTTGGTTTGTTCTTGAAGTGGGTTTGGAAAGTGAGCCTTGTGAAGAGCTTATTAAGGTGTAAAGTGAAGTCTTTTAGTCTACAGGAGGTAACCAAGCTCTAGAAAATCTATTTTGCTTACCTATATGTGATTTCTTGAATTCTACTTGTGTTTTGCTATGAAATTTGAGGGTTTATGCATTTGTCTAAGACAAATGCATATCTAGAGCCTGTGTTAAGGGTTCTTTGGTGCCATTTCTTGGCATTTCTTATGATTCAAGTCATCTTTGTTGTATTGGGTGAGATTTAGCATGTTTTGGACTTGAATTTGAGCTTGGAGTTGAAAATCTCCGAAGGGATATTTTTGACACAGGGATGTACCCACGGGGAACGTGGTGGTGGTACCCGCGGGTGGACCACGGGTAGGGCCTACCCGTTGGTCTACCCGCGGGGGAACATGTTGTGTTGATGTGGATTTGTTCCCCGTGATTCTTTTGACTCGGTATTTGGTCTTTGGACTTCCCGATGTTTTTTGTGGAACTATTTGAGTGTCTTCTTGATGTTTGTAGCTAGAACGTATTTGGTAGGTATCGATGTAGACTTTGGTGTCTTGAATCGTGCTAAGTGTTTAAGAACAGTGTGTTTCGTTGAACCGTGATGTGTCTTTGTGTGTTTCCTCGGACACATTGGTTTATCTGTTTAATGAGGCATGCAAGTTCAGTGTCTAAATGCTAGCATGGTGTGTGTCTTGTACTTCTGATTGTTGATGTAAACTTGTGTTGTTCATCGTTGTTGTTGTTTGGGTTGTGACCCATTCCTTGATTGAGTATGTTTTATATATTCGTTGTGATCCGTTCTTTGATTCATGTTGAAGTGTGATGCATGTGTGGCTTTACCATGGATTGCACAGATTAGTGAGTACAGGACACTATCACCAAGGTATTGCAGCGTCTTTGTGGTGGCCGCGACGTGATTATGGATGACCGTGTGTCAGGTTACGTATTTCTGTGAAGGGTGTGTTGCGCTTGTACCTTGTGTTACTATTAAGGTGGTTTGTTGGTGTGGTTGTGGGGACGGCGGTCCTAGGAGGGAAAGGTTGGACATAAAGTACAGGGTCCTGGAGTAATGGTTGGAAAGAAGATACAAGGTTGGGGTTGCCATAAGGTTGGAACCGGGCATAAGGCAGCATATCAACTCGTGGGAGGGTGATGTCACGAGGCTATTGTAGCCGGTGTTGTGAGTTCTTCTCTTGTGACGTGTGTAGTCATAAAGGCATGTGTTGCCGGTGTGTGTGAGTCTATTCTTTTGGCGTGGAACTTGTCGGGTTTTGATCTATGAGTGGATGATAGATCATGCCTTGACCTCTTTTGTGAGTCGTGTGTGTTCTTGTGGTCTTGGGATGTGATCCCGTGTTGATTGTGAGAGCGTTGAGTCGTATGTTGGCTTTTACACTTAGTTTTACACTTATATATATGTATTCCGTTTCGAAAATGGTTTTATACCTTATACCTTACTTATGTATGTTATTTCACATGTATTGGTGGGTTACCAGCATTATTCGCTGACCGGGCATCGTTCCATGTTTATTTGTGTTCTTTCAGGTGATGTCTAGACGAGAGCGAAGTCTAGTGCCCGATAGCTTAGCACCTCGTTTGCTTTACGGCCTGTGAGCCGATTTAGTGATAGACCTTGTGAGTTTGGGATAGTTTGTAACCATGCAGATCTTGGCCGTAGCGTTTATCGTGTGTTGGTAACGGGGCAGTAACACCGTCATGATTTGAAACTGTTATTTATGGTTCATATCTAGTTACCTGCTCTCCTATCGCTGTGCTAGTGTTTTTGCTGCTGATATCTGCATGTGTTAAGGCTTTTTATATAGCATGTTTTGGGGGGTGTTACAGGCCAGGGCTTTCCGTGCGATTGTGAGGGTGAACGCACATTAAGCATTAAAAACTCACGCACCTTAAGCACACAACCTCACGCACCTTAAACAAAAAGCACACTTAAAAAAGCCTTGCAAGCCAGGACCCATGCACCTTAAGCACAAGACTCACGCACCTTAAGTAAAAAACTCACGCACCTTAAGCACAAAACTCATGCATCTTAAGGGCATTTGGTTCAAGTTATATTACATAACCAAGGGAATGTGATATTCCCAAGCTTACATTCGTATGTTTGGTTCATATTCTCTGACATTCCCAGCGAATGGAACATTCCCTCCCACATAGGATTTTGAAGGAAATGTGATTCCCTTCATTTTCTTAGGTTATGTGGAGATAACCTTTCATTTAATATATAATTATTTAAAGATATATATTATTATAGTATATTATATATTATATATATATAATAAATATATATATATATATATATGTGTGTGTGTGTGTGTGTTGTGTGTGTGTTGTGTGTGTTGTGTGTGTGTGTGTGGTTTAGTGTTATATTTTGCTAAAAAAAAAACCAACCAACTTATTATGCAAATATTATTATGACATCTAAGATAGGATTAGCTTAGTGTCAGTTTTAGTTCTACAGAGGACTGAATCAATCAGACACAACAACAGAGGGACTGACACTGAAGATCTGTTTTAGGAAGTTGATTTCTATAACGTTGTACGCGGTATGAGAAGACAAGTTTGGAAAGAAGATCAGCGTATATCTTCTGTAAAGGTATGGACTGAATCTTCAAGATTACATTCTTTAAATATAGTCCTTCCTTCTACAATCAAAGATATCTATGGAGAGTGTTTATTGATGGAACTATAAAGTACTCTTATTCGACGAAATTAAGGTTACGCCTTTTGACAGAGAAGAAACACTCCACTTGGAGTTTATGAGAACTTATCTTTGATTCGACTGCACCTTCTCAACACAATATGTGTATAGTGATTATGATGATGAACATGAGAAGGATTCCTGCTGCTTAAACGAAGGACACTACGATCACACAGTTGTGGGAACGACTGAACAGAGCGTCACTGAAGTGGAGTGCATCAGAGTTGGCTCTCAAAGTGAAGGATTTCCTTTGGACTTCTGGATGCATGGCTCTCCACCTTCAACAATTCACTAAACCTGTGTAGACTGGGTACGTACCTTGAGTGGGGAACTTGGGTGAGATTGTTATATCTCTACCTTTGTACATTGGATTATGATTTAGTGGATTAGACGCGTATGTGATCGTCCCCCAGACGAAGATACACACTGTATCGAACTGGGTAAACATCTTGTGTGTTGATGTGTGTCGTTATCTCTTTCTTTTATCTTTACCAAGATCTATCTTTTAACTGATCTCATCAACAAATTTAGTCAGTTGATTTATCAGTATATTAATCCAGTAATCTTGACTAAGAATGAGGAAATGCAAAACTACATGTGGTATCAGAGCTTTTAAGTCTGCATAGTGACTTGATCCTTACGGGAATTTTATTTGCATTAGTCTCTTTCTTCTGGAAGTGTCTCTGTGTTTCGTTGGATTGTTTTCTGTGTTCAGGATGGGACGCAAACATGAAAACCTCCTGAACTAGATGGTCACAACTACTCCTTCTGGAGGCTCGTATGGAGATCTACTGTAACACCCCGTGTTACGGCCCCTAAAACTAATTAATTAATTAATCAATAGCCCAAGAGAAAGAATAAATGTATAACGATTTAATTAGGGAAAAAGGACCACCATAGTCCGAGTGGCCTCATCTCTAAAACCCAACCCCTAAATCCCAATAGGATTAGACCCTAAATAAGATCCCTAGATCTATAAACAAGAAACTTAGGGGGACATAGAATCCCCAACCACAATAATCTCTCACCACCCAAAGAGTTCCAGGAATCCCCTTAGGAGAAATCAAGAAATCAAGAAAGCTTAAAAGAAAGATCATTCATAGCCAAGGAATTAATTAAGGCTAAGAGGTAACCCTTGTCTCAACAAACCTATTTTTATAGTTATGATTCACCCTTTAGGGTTTCCCATATTATTGTGTATTAATGATTGATGATTATTATTGGTGATTGTATAATGATTCCATGAGGAATCTTGATAATCTTGATATTTGGGAGATTCTTTGATAATTATGGTGTTCTTGATGATTATGTGATTTTTGATGATTATATGTCGTTCTTGATAATTGTATGGCGTTTCTGATGATTATGTGTTATTTGTGCCGATCTTGTAATTAGAGACGAAACCGTATCCTTGTTGATATAAAAGTAATTAGAACCCTTTAGGTTGATGTTCTTGTTGCGTTCTTAATGCTTGTGTGAGTTCTTGATGCTTATGTCGATATTTTACCGAATCTTGCAATTAGAAGACGAATCGTATTCTTGATTGATCTAAAAGTGATTAGACCCCTAGGTTGTATCGTATGATATTATTCTTGATGTATGGGTGGGGGAAAATCGCATGTTTGGGTGTTGATTATGTTTAGAAAAGCATGATAGGTTTATGTGACGTTCGTTTCTCGTATTTGATGCCGTTAATTGTCTACGTGTTGTCGTTAATTTGCGTTGTAAAGTGTCTAAGCATGGTTTCGGGTTCCACAACGGTTCCGGGGCGTAATTGTGTGAAAAGAGTCAGTTGGGGTAGGGGACCCGCCACCTACCCACGGCCCGATTAGTGTCTCCGCAGCGGCAGCCTGCGGCGGGAGCTGCCCCGCCCCGCTGCCCGAACAGTGTTACCGGCTGGTGCCCACCCACCGGCTACCCGCTGGAAATTTTCCAACCTTGGGACTTCGGCTTCCCCGTTTGATGTCCCCGACCCCGTGGTGTCCCAACGGATTCCGTTTATCGTGCTATGTCTAGTTTGATATTTCGGGTACCGTTCGGTAGGTTTATGAGTCTATTATATTGCATGCTAGTTGAATTGGTATCCCGTTGACCTAGGTGGAAGAAGTATGAATCCCTTAGGACTATTCTTAATATGTGAAGGATCACGCCATATTTTGTTATACGCTTTCTCCCCTTCCTAACGTGTAATGTGGTTGCATGTGCTTGCTATGTGTTATGTGTGTGGTGTGTTACCCCAATTCGTTGCGATCGGATTGGTTTATCCTGGAGCTGCGGTTCTGAAGCTGGCTGCGGTCAGATTGATACTCTTGCGCTGCGGTCCACCGTTTGGTTGCGATCAAACGTTCCTATATGAGTTGTGGTTCATACTTTCCTGCTGCGGTCAGATGACATTCTCTTGGGGGCTGCGGTCCACTGTTTGGTGCGATCAAACTATGTTTGAGCTGCGGTTCATCGGTCGGTTGCGATCGACCCCTCCGTGTTGCCGTTACGGGGGCTGGGTGCTGCGGGGCCGTGTCACAGCTATATGCGCTGACCCTCATGTATGGGCATGCGATTTTCCTGGTGGCGCCAACAAAGTGTGCTATGTGTTGAGATATGGATGAGTTGTGATTATGAGTATCTTGGGAGATGTGACTATGGTATTTATGTTGGGGATTGTTAATATTGGGTTATGACTATGTTGCTTTTATATGCCTTATCTGTTGTGAACTACATATGCTGCGTTTATAATGTTGCTTGTGTCTGGCCTTATCTGCGAGTCATTCCCGGTTTTAAAGCTAGAGTTCGTAGGATATATCTTTCATGCTCAAAACGGTTTTTGTATATCTATATATATATCTCTATATGTATTGTATTTCAACGCGTTGGGTGGGTTACCAGCATCTCTCGCCTGAATAGATATATTTGGCTTTCAGGCACAGCGGATTAGAACACTGGGAGCGCGCTAGAACTTGAGCGTAGAAGTTAGAATAGTTTCCCTTTCGGCGCTCTGCGTGCCATGTTATGCATTATATTTCGGGAGATATTGTTAGACACCTGTGCACCTGGGTTCTCTAGCCCAGGTGTGGCATAGCACCGCCTACACTTATGTTATACTTTTTTGGGATGTAATGAGATATTACCTTTATTATATAAGTTTAAATGTCTTGAAAATCTGGGGTGTTACATCTACCTTCAAATACAAGGTACCAGGGTTTATCGAACTGTTTTATCTGGATGGGAGTAAACTAACGATTCAGAATCCGGATGGAACTGCTGCTGAAAAACCCATTGAAACATGGACAGAAGATGAAATTAATGCCTCTGATCTGAACAACAAAGCTTTGATCTCTATTGTAGGATCTCTGCAGGAATCTATTTTTACCCTTGTCACGGGGGTAAAAAGCCAAGAGTATGGGAAATCCTTGAACCTAGATTTGAGAGTACTAGTGATGTCAAGCAGTCAAAACTACAGATGGTTCTATCAGAATTCGAAGCTCTCAGAATGAACGAAGAGGAAAACTATTTCAGTCTTTCTTAGTCGGGTATAGAATCTTATGAATAGAGACGATATTCTTGGTGAACCTTTCACCGATGAGAGAGTTGTCAAAAAGATCCTTCGATCTTTACCCAAACGCTTTCGAATGAAAGTGACTGCTATTCTGGAACACACGGGATGGGAAAAGAAGAGTGTAAGAGAAATCATGGGAAGCTTACACACATATGAACTTGAAGTTTTGGCTGATGATGATCCTTTTTCTAACAGAAAAGGCAAGTCAATAGCCTTTGTGGCCGAAACTGATCGAGAATCCGACACAAATGAAAAAGATGATGAAACCTTGGCCCTTTTAACCTAGAATTCCAGAAAATTCTGAAAGGCTTCAACAAAAAGAGTCAAGGACAATCTACCAGGTCACAATACAAAGGTAGTAATCCCTCATATCAGAAAACTGAAACCGCAACGTTCTCTCCGAACAATCAACCTCAAACTGTTCGGATAAGGCAAAACAGAAACAATACCTTAGATACAGGAAGATCTCTCAACCGATCAGTGCAATGTAGAGAATGTGAGGGTTTTGGCATATACAGGCTGAATGTGCTACGTATCTCTAAAGGAAGAAAGCTATGTCGGTCGCTACACTAAGTGATGACGAGGAGGAACTACAAATGATCAGTCAGATGACAATGTAGAAATTTCGTAAGTTTCTTTACATCTACGGATAATCAATCAGATGATAATGAATCCGATGAAGAGTCCTACATCTCTATAGATGACTTTGAAGAGAGGCATACTCAGCTTGAAATGGAATTTGCCAAACTTGTTGAAAGTTGGGAACAACTGGTGAAAGTCAACAAGAATCTAAATGAAAAACTGAGACTGAAGGATGATCTTCTGAAGAAACTGAAGACAGATCTTATCCTAAAAAAAGACCTTATAACACAGATAAGATTCCGAGAAGGAAAATTGATAAAAGAATTGGAAGAAGTTCTGTTGGTCAGTGGATTGAAAGCTAATTTGATCAGTATAAGTCAGTTGTGTGATCAAAACTGGAATGTGTGTTTCAATCGCAACTGTTGCAGAGTCAGTGACAACACAGATCAGTTAGTCATGGAAAGAACCCGATCTTCAGACAACTGCTATGTGTTGACAAATGAGATTGCCTGTCATTTATCAAAATCGGATGAATCGAAACTCTGGCATAGACAGCTAGGTCACATAAACTTTAGAGATATGGACAAAATGATCAAACTAGATGTTGTAAGGGGAGTTCTTAAGCTCAGAATAGATCCGGAGAAGG
This sequence comes from Ipomoea purpurea, assembly GCA_009835305.1. NCBI lineage: Eukaryota > Viridiplantae > Streptophyta > Magnoliopsida > Solanales > Convolvulaceae > Ipomoea > Ipomoea purpurea. The sequence goes on from VALG01011429.1 coordinate 13,147, forward strand.
TGTGTGGTGCATGTGCCATTGGAAAACAAATCAGAACCCCACACAAAGCAGTAAAACTAATCACAACAGAGAGATATCTACAACTGGTTCACATAGATCTCATGGGGCTAACACATATAGAAAGCATTGGTGGAAAGAAATATATATATTTGTGTGCGTAGATGATTTCTCTAGGTACAGCTGGGTATATTTTCTAAGAGAAAAATCTGAGGCGTTTAATGCTTTTAACACTTTGTGCATCCGTGTTCAAAAAGAGAAAGATGAGCCTATAATCAAAATTCAGAGACTGAAAAGTGATCATGGAAAAGAATTTGAAAACTCCCTTTATTCGGATTTCTGTTCAGAAAACGGGATATCCCATGAATTCTCAGCTCCCCAGGACAGCTCAACAAAATGGAATGGTGGAAAGAAAGAACAGGACTTTACATGAAATGGCTAGGGTCATGCTGCATGCTTCTCATCTACCACAGCGCTTCTGGGCCGAAGCAGTCCACACAGCCTGTCATACAGTGAATAGAGTCTATCTCAGACCTGGCACGACCAAAACACCCTATGAGATCTAGAAGGGAAAGAAACCTAATCTCAAGTACTTGCATGCATTGGAACTAAGTGCTATATGCTGATTGACAAAGAACAAAGAGGGAAATTTGAACCCAAAAGTGATGAGAGCATCTTTCTTGGTTACTCTCCAAATAGTCGAGCATACAGAATATACAACAAAAGAACTCAATCTGTGATGGAATCTGTATATGTGGTTATAGATGACAACCCAGATGAGTCAGTGGAAGCATCAGTATCTGCTTCTAAGACAGTATCTCCTATTAGTGAAGTAAGATCTACCGATGACAATTGTCAGCCCAAAACTTTAGAATCCTCAGATGATGATCAAGAAAGCACTCATCCTAAAGGTACAAGAAAATACAAACCTACTAGAACTCAGAAAAACCATCCATCAGACAACATCTTTGGAGATCTGACAGATGGAATGAAGACCAGAAGCAGAATATGAAATAATCTTACGGAGATATCTGGTTCTGCTTGTTATACCTCAAAGATTGAACCAAAAAATGTCAAAGAAGCATTACAAGAAGATCTGTGGATCAAGGCAATTCAAGAGGAGCTACACCAGTTTGAGCGAAATCATGTTTGGGATCTAGTACCAAGACCTGATCGTGTTAACATAATTGGAACACAGTGTATCTTTGAGAATAAGATAGATGAAGCTGGGAATATTGCAAGGAGCAAAGCTCGGTTAGTGGTGCAAGGGTACACTCAGATTGAAGGGATTGACTATGATGAGACATTTGCTCCTGTAGCAAGACTCGACTCAATCAGGATTCTGTTGGCTGTCGCATGTATTCTGGGATTCACACTATTTCAGATGGGTGGTAAGACAACATTCCTTGAATGGTTATCTGCACGAAGATATCTATGTGGCTCAACCTAAAGGTTTCGAAGATCCAGATCATCCATCATATGTCTATAAGCTTTGAAAAACTCTCCATGGTCTCAAACAAGACCCACGAGCATGGTATGAACGACTGACACAGTATCTGCTACAACATGGGTATAAACGAGGAAGTGTCGATAAGACCTTGTTCGTAAAGACAACTGGAAGTCATGTAACCATTGCTCAAATCTATGTTGATGACATTGTGTTTGGGTCAACCTTATAGAGATACACTGATGAGTTAGTGAAAGTTATTAAGGAAGAATTTGAGATGTCCATGGTTGGTCAACTGACGTATTTTCTAGGACTTCAAGTTAAACAAAGTCCTGAAGGCTACTTTATCTCACAAGAAAAGTATGCTAAGAATTTAGTCAAGATGTTTGATCTGGAATCGTGTAAACCATCCAAGATACCAATCTCCACATCCACAAAAGTTTCAAAAGATGAAACCGGTGTATCAGTGGATAACACAGTCTATCGAAGTCTGATAGGAAGTCTGTTGTATTTAACAGCCAGTCGACCAGACATAATGTTCAGTGTTGGAATCGGTGCAAGGTATCAATCTGATCCTAAGGAATCACATCTGATAGCTGCAAAACGCATTCTGAAATATGTAAAGAGAACAATGCAATATGGTCTATGGTACTCCAAGGACAGTCAACTGAGTCTTGTTGCATACTGTGCTGCTGATTGGGCAGGAAATATTGATGATCGAAAGAGTACATGTGGTGGATGTTTCTTTGTTGGTAAGAATTTGGTATCGTGGCTAAGTAAGAAACAAAATTCAATTTCTTTAAGTACTGCAGAGGCAGAATACATAGCTACTGGTGGATGTTGTACGCAGTTAGTATGGATGAAATAGATGCTGTTGGATTATGGTCTTCCTCAAGGGGTTATGACACTCTACTGTGACAATGTCAGTGCTATCAATATCTCTAAGAATCCAGTTCAACATTCCAGAACGAAGCATATTGATATCAGGCATCATTACATCAGAGACCTGGTTGAATCCAAGGAGATTGAATTGGAATATATTCAAACTGACAAACAACTGGCTGATATTCTGACCAAAACACTTGACGCAAATCGTTTTGAAATTCTCAGGTCTGCTCTGGGAATTTGCAGGATTGACTAATAAAGTAGTTGGTCTTTCAAAGGGGAGTGAAGGTTTAATCATATGGTCAGTCTTATGGCTTGACTTCCTTTTAAAACTCCTCTCTATTTTGTTAAGTGTATTCTATAAATTAACATATCTTAAAGTTATCTTAACGATCCTAATCCGTTTTCAAATTTCAAATTTCTTTGGGTTCCGTTTCCTTCCTAAAAAGAAGTTGTACCTTTGTGTCAATCACATCGCGTTTGCATGATATTTGATTAGCCGCATTGATTAGGGTTCATCACCCTTAAGACTATTTGTTACCGGGCCATTCTTGATAGAAGACAAATATCTACGAATATCTCTGCTCCTTCTATCTGCATCTCTGCATTCCTTGATTTCTTCTTCTCCTCTCACAAAACCTCCAATGGCGGACCCTGTAAGAAATATCATCATCAAACTCGGAAGCAAGACACATTCTCCAGAGGTGGCCTTTAAGCATATTCAGACATTATTGCAGTTAGCTATGAAGAAGAAACTCAAGCTTGACCCTCTTCTTCGCGATGAGATTTTGGTAACTGTGATGTCGAACTACCCAGAGTTTTATGCTGAATGGTCTGAAGACGATGCAATGAACTACTGATGATGGTTTCTGAAGCAAGTGATGGGTTTCTCCAGTTTCTATTCCAGAACCCTCGGATTGAAATTGGCCGGGCATTTCTCCGACATTTTTCACAACGAGCCCTAGAATCTGCCGAGGTCTCTCGACGGTGAGCAGAGTCGCAGCCCCTGTACCTCCAAACTTCTCAAGATGAGACAAGACACAGACTGGAGATCCTCCGAAACAGGTCAAACAATTCTGATTCTCCTATTGAAATTTCACCGGATAAACCTGATGATTCTGTGTTTAATTCTACTCCGTCTTGTGTGCCTGTTAACACTAAAAATTTATCTGCTTTAAACTCTGAGAAACCCCTTGTACCTATTGATCCTCCATCTCTGCCTTTGAGTGAGCCTGATTATGTGAAAAATGATGTCTTGCATGTGTCTGATGAGCACAATAATCTGAGTATGGTTGTATTTTCTACTGATAATATTGTTCTGCCTCCTGCTGAGATTGCTGTTGATCACAAAGAAATTTGCCCTTCTGATACTCCTTCAGATTTACATGCTAATGTTGAGTCTGTTGATCTCTCAAGCTCCCATAAGTCTAAGAAAACGGGTGGAATCCCAGTCTACACTGCCACATCGTTAGGTGAAAGTCTGGAGCATGTGCGATATTTTGCTGGCTTACCGTCTGCTTCCATTCCACAACCGTATCGAGTGATTCACCTATCTAAATCCTCCAGTGAAGATGATAAAATTCTGGCTGAAGTTTATGGGACTCAAGAACCTCCTTTTGAAATTCCAACCGTTGAGGCTACTGCTCATCCGGATTCCACAAAATTCAAAATACGAGAGGTTTACTAATCTGCTTGGTGGCTCTTCTGCTCAAGTATCTGATTCTAGTCACTCTGTGTCTCCTGTACACTCCCCATCCAAGGAGACAAAAAGATCGAAGAGAAAGAATATACCTGTCAAGGTAGTGGTTTAATCTGTTGATGACACTACGGATACAGATCAACCTAAGAAGAAAAGGAAGTCGAGTGAGCATGTGAAAACTAAAACCAATCCTCCTGTCCAACAAGTGTTTAAGACCTTAAGGTCTTCTGTTAAGCAAAAGAGTTCTGTTGCTGCTCAAACTATTGTTGTTCCACCATCTTCTTCCAGAAAAGGGAAGCCAGCTACTCGTGCCAGAGGAAGGAGTGTTATCTCCTGAAGTTCAAGCTACTGAGAGCTCTGACTTGTCCATCTACAGACCTCAGTTCGTTTCTCCTACTGCTCAAGCCAAGTGGTCTACCATGGTACGAAGAGATCTGATTGTTGAAAGATCTATGGATGAAAATCAGATGAATTCTGTCTGTGATGTTCTGTCGTTGCTGAAAGAAGTCGGTCTGCTGAAGACTGTTTCTGCCATCTGTCCTTATTCAAAGTTGCTCACCTACGGATTTTATTGTAATCTAAATGATGACGTGGACAATTTATTTGAAGTGCGACCAATGCAGATCTTCATTCGTGGGAAGTGGTATGTGTTTGGCCCTGATGTAATTTACGAGTACTATGGCCTGCAAAGAGTCCAAGATGACGCTATCACTGACTGGGATGTAGTGGCCAAGATGATAACTGGTGGCCAAACTGACAAATGACTGGAGATAAGGATACTTTGCCTATCTCGCAGCATACCTCCAAATATGTGATACTTCATCGTCTTCCATTGCACAACTGACTTCCTTCAGCTCACTTCCACACTGTTGACAAGCAATTGGACAGTCTCCTATTCAGAATTGGAACGAAGATGACTATTGATCTGGGGGTGTGGATATATTATCACATTCTCACTCTGATCTACCCGAGAGAACAAAAGGTACGGCTGCCTTTCCAAAATTTGATCTATGGTATTCTTACATCTCAAGGACTTGAGCCTATGGCAACTGAGGTGATCAGTCCGACCTTCTGTACATGGTTGACCGAAGACTTTATCAGGAGATCATATCTGTGATGTTACGCCGATGAATGCCCCTTCCAATTCTGAGGCTGATATAGTGGTGGATGACTCTCCGCATGCATGAGATCTTCAACTCTCCATCCAATTGAAGGCAAGAGTTTCTGAACTTGAGACAGTCCATGGCATAATAGCGAAACAACTAACAGGGGCTCGAACGGAATTAGCCATTGTCCTTCTTCGATTAAGCCTGACTGAGGCCGCTGCTGCTGATCCAGTGAAGTTTGACAGTGAGACTCCCTCCAACGCTTGACATGGCTTTGGCTCTCCTTTGGCAAAAAAGGGGGAGTATGACTTCAGGGGGAGTTGTTCTCAGGGGGAGCTGTTTGTGTTTGGAGCTGTTTGTGTACCTTCTGGCCCTGGCTGGGCGTTTGTGTGTTTGTGATGACATTTGGTTGAACAATGTTTTTCTTGACCTTGTTTTTTGATCTAGCATCATGTGTATGCTTTGTTTCTATCTCTGCTTTGTAGTCGAATATTGGGTCTGTGTTTGTTTTGGATAATCCTATCTTAGACTTTTTGCAGTATTATATATAGCCAAAGGGGGAGTTTGTTAGTGTTTTATTTGCTCAAAAAACCCCAACTTATAATTGGCAATATTATTATGGCATACTAAGATAGGATTAGCTTAGTGTCAGTTTTATTCTATAGAGGGCTGATCAATCAGACACAACAACTGAGGGACTGACACTGAAGATCTGTTTTAGGAAGCAGATTTCTATAAGGCTGTACACTGTATGAGAAGACAAGTTGGAAAGAAGATCAGTGTATATCTTCTGTAAAGGTATGGACCGAATCTTCAAGATTACATTCTTCAAATATAGTCCTACTTCTACAATCAAAGATATCTATAGAGAGTGTTTATTGATGGAACTATAAAGTACTCTTATTTCGACGAGAATTAGGGTTATGCTTTTGACAGAGAAGAAACACTCCACTTGAGTTTATGAGATCTTATCTTTGATTTCGACTGCACCTTCTCAACACAATATGTGTATGGTGATTATGATGATGAACATGAGAAGGATTCCTGCTGCTTAAACGAAAGGACACTACGATCACACAGTTGTGGAACAACCGAACAGAGCGTCACTGAAGTGGACTGGCATCAGAGTTTGGCTCTCCAAGTGAAGGGATTTCCTTGGACTTCTGGATGCGTGGCTCTCCACCTTCAACAATTCACTAAACCTGTGTAAGACTGGGTACGTACCTTGTGTGGGTTACTGGGTGAGATTGTTTATGTCTCACCTTTTGTGACATGTGAGTTCGTGATTTAGTGGATTGGACGCGTATGGATGGATTCGTCCCCAGACTGTAGACACACTGTATCGGAACTGGGTAAACATCTTGTGTTTGATGTGTGTCGTTATCTCTTTTCTTTTATCTTTACCAAGATATCTTTCTGACTGATCTCATCAACAATTAGTCAGTCGATTTGATCAAGGTATATTAATCCAGTAATTTTGACTAAGAATGAGGAAATGAAAAACTACAATATATATATATATACGTTTTTATATATATATATATATATATATATGATATATATACAATATATATATATATATATTATATTAATTTCATTGTAATTATATATATTTTTTATTACGTTATGTTAGCATATAAATATAATTTTGTTTCTCAAGTTCAAGATTTTAGTTAATATTTTAAAAGCCATGAAATTATTATATGATACCGTTATCTTTATTTATTTATTTTAAGTACAAAACTCATGCACCTTAAGTTTCAACAACTACTCACATTGTTATGTGTGTGGTGCACGATATAAATTGCCTAAATCTAATGGGACACTCAAATGACATTTGGGTTGACCCACTTTAGAGTATAAATTTTTGTGAGAATTATGGTCGGGCCCACTGGCTCGATTTGGGCAAATTACTGCGTGGACCATGGTCCGTAGATGTTATGTGGATTATAATAAAGGTACATTATTTTTGTACTCAATGTACATTATTTTT
>VALG01011430.1:0-14515 GCA_009835305.1 Ipomoea purpurea
TTGTATTATAGAAAACAGAATTAATTATTTTTGATAACACAAGAATTTTGGTTCTACTAGACACGAGAGCAGAAACAAAAACATAATATTTACAAAAATAATTTCCATTGCAATAAGCCAGGAGGTCATTGCACCCTTATTCCCCGAATAGATATGTCCCCGTACTGTTTGAATCTAGCGTCAGAAAACAGATATTTTTCTTGCCTTTTCAATCAGAGTCTTAGGTGGCGAAGGGTGCCAAATTTGATTGACCGTATTATATATCCGTAATAATGTATTACGTATAATTCCTGTTATACTGAATTGAATCCACACAATGAAAAACACGTAAATTAATTGTTGAATCTTAGAAAATTTTATAAAAAACCCAAAATATATATTAATGAAAACCGATTTTTTTGCTAATATCAGCTATGGGGGCTTGTGGATTAAGACGCCTCCTATTGGGTTTGAACGAATGTGATATGGTTGAGATGTTTTACATAAATACATAAGATTATCAAATAGTCCGTCGTTTTATCCTACATTTATCTTCAACGCTATTCCTACCCTACAATGTTCTGTTTATGTTACATGTAAGATATGAAAATATGTAGAAAAAAATATAAAACTTAATTCGGGTTTGAAATATAGCTTATCACCTAGCTATAGGTCTTTGATTCAATTTTATTCGTTAAGATAATGGAGTATCGTAGTTTGTTTTAGTATGATTCTGGTGTAAAATTGAAGGTCACATCCTGTAGTCCCTCAATGCATAATTGATTGGATGAAGGATAAAATTGGTCGCCTTTTATAAGTTAATTTGAGCTCTTTTCATTTTTTAAAATGGTACATTAAAATTAAATTATTGTTTTTGTTGGTAATTTTAGTGTTATGAATAATATGGTTAAAAAAATATATTGTTCCTGATAGATTTGTACCATGTTTACCTAATTTTGCTGCCCGCATCACGTGGGGTGTAATGGTATAAGGTGTATAAGAAAAATGACAATACTGGGCTCAACTCTAACAATCAAGTATAAGAAAGTAAATTTTACGTCTTGAAGGCAGAGAGAGTAGAATAATTATCATATTACAATTTTCATTTATTTTATTATTTTTGATGGGGTAAAGACCACACTGCTAAACTCCTTTGAACCAGATTAGATACACGCGGTGGAAGATACAAAACAGGAACGAACAGAGCCCCCTTTTACTACATCATATGTTCTGATTGTGGTAAATATGTGTCTGATGTTGAATTTTAATCAATCAAGACCTGGATATAATCAATATCGCTGATTCATATTTTCCGGAATACTTATCCATCCTCCTCTAATGTGAGGCAAGAAGTTTGAGAGATTCTTTTTTCGTAAAAAGAAAATTACTATTTTTTATATATTTTTTTTTTATTATTCCTTGTGTTCTATCCAAGCACTGCACATGTAGTAAGACCAAATTCTTTTTTAGATAAGAAGAGACGGTTGGACTATTAAAATATATATGTAAATAAACATGACTTAACTAACATTTCTAATTTGAGAGATAATGTAATAGTTATATTTTCCGACTGCAAACCTTTCCTTCAATTAAAAAATTATCTGTTTCATAAAAATAGTGTCAAAATTAATGAATTGCTCACTTTTTTACACGAGAGGATATGATAAACCTGGCATCACGATCAATGTGACATATAAAAAATCTGAAAAATAAAAAGAGAAATTAGAAAAAATAAAACTGGTATAGATATATTGTAAATCATCGTATTTAATATAAAAAGGACAATTCTTGATAAAAGAACTGGCTTATCATAAAACTCAAAGCTCACACACAATAAGGTTAGATTTCAGTTTATATGAAACTAAACTTCGTCTAGGAAAGGCTAAAAGTTAGAAGTTTCTTATACATATATACAATTTGATTTCTACAACAAAACAAAAAAATAAAGGTTAAAAGGTGATACAACACATTTTTTAAATGTATGGTAGTGCTTCACATAATATATGATTGTAAATTTTGGAATTAAATTTAAAAAGTTAAATACTATCTATGATTAATTATTGCATTTTGAAAAATTTAAATTATAATTTATTAATTATGAATTAAGACACTCATAATTCTTTTAAAAATTGATTTAATTATATTAAAAACTATTTATTAATTATATCTTTATTAAGTAAAATTTTAACACTAAATGATTTTGGATTAATTTATTAATAAAATAAATTTGCTAAAAATAGAATCTAAACTCGTTTTATTAAAATGAAATATATAATATGTCATAACATTGCACCTATAACTAACGATCCCCCATTCCTGTCCTTTCTTCCTCACGTATTTTTTTTTTTGGTTACGGGTGCTCGCTTGCTTGGCAACTTTCCTTATTGCCGCGCCAGCTGCCACAGGCTTTTGTCTTCTTTATTATTATTATTCTTTTTTTTTCTCTCTTCTTTTTTTTTATTCTTCTTTTTCTGTCCCGTGCCTCTTTTTGCCTGGCGACGAGCCCGTCTTAGGCCCCGTGTCCGCATGGTACGGCTCCCAGCCTTACTTTTGGTACATGTCGCCGTACTCATTTTTACGTGTGCGGATGTCTTCTACGCTCACGCTCTTTCATTTCCACTCCACTTCCTCATCACTTACTTTTTAGTGCAGTCCTTGCCCTCTTTTCGCCCCTCCTTTCCCGTTTTTACGGTGCCCTTTTTTTTTTTTTTTGCCCCGTTTTTTAGGTGAACTTGCTGTGCTGGCATGAGCTCCCTTCGCCTGTTTTGCTGGCTTGGCCTATGTCTTTCCCTTATGCCGGCTCATTGGCACTCTTCTTCTTTGTGTGTGCACTTCGCGTTTTTTTGCCTTATTTGTTTCCCGATTCCGGGGGGGGGGGGGGGGTGTCCTACTCACTTACATTTACGTTTTTCCTTTGAGACTCCTCCCTGCACTCTGCTTTTCTCTTTGGTCATTTTGGCGCATTTTTTTGTCCTTTTTGTCGACCTTGTTTCTCTCCCTTAACCTGGGTCTATATGTCTTTTGCCCCCATGGCACTTTTCCTCTTGCCTTCTCTGCTTATGCCTTTTCTCCCTGGTTATTATGCTCTACCTTTGCCCTCACTTCCTTATCCCCGTGGCGTTTTTCGTCTGCTCTCTTCCCTGGCCCTTTCTCTTCTCCCTATTCTTTCTTTCTTTCTCTTTCTTCACCCGTCTTGCTTTTCCGTGGCGCTCCTCGTTTCGGTTTGCCCTGACCCGCTCCCCTTCCCTTGCACTTTTTGTTCTGATTCAGCCCTCCCTCTTTTGGTTTTTCCGTTTCTTCCTCCTACCTGACCTGGACCCTGGCTCCTGCTCGTGCCCCGCGGTTCCCCTCGCAACACTCTCGCACTTACAGCTTCCACTACCCTTCTTCTTGCACTCCTCTCTCAAATTTTTTCGCCTTTATTCTGCTTCTCCTCTCCACTTCTCTCGATCACCGCTTTAGTTTGCTTTTTGCCTTGTCCATTCCCCGTTTCCCCCCTTGCAGCGCTTCCCTTTCATTCCTTTTTTTTCTCCCCTGTTCTCATTCCATTCCTGTCTCTTCTTTCCCTTCGACACTGACCTCGCAGTTTCGTTCGCGATTTTTACTACCCTTTCCTCCTCGGTTCCGGTTCCCCTTGTCTTCTCCCCTCTCTGTTTCGTTGCTCTCGTGTTTTGTTCGGTTTGGCCCCCTCGTGGTTTCTGGTTGCGCCGCCCCCTCTGCTCTTTCTCTTTCGGGTATTCCTCCCGGCGGGGAGCCAGCGGGTCTTCCGTTACTCTTTCTTTTGTTGATCTTCTCCCCCCGTTCTCCCCTTTGGTTACCCGCTCCCCTACTCGCCCCCACGCCGGTTTCACTCGCCCCTTTTGCCCAGGCCGATCTTCCGTTACTTCACCCGGCACGCCCTCTCTTCCTAGTTCTGACTTGCACCTCACTCCTTACCTTGATTGCCTTTCGACCCTTTTACTCCCCCATTCCGCCGTGTCTTGAACTCCGCTGTTCCCCTTGGGGTTTGACCTGTGCATTGACGTTCACCCTCCCCTACAACTCGTGGTTCTCTTCTTCTATGTGCGCCTCAGACATCATGCGCCCCTTACTCTTTCCTCTTCTTATTTCTTTCCGCTCTGTCGTCGTCTTGTTTCGCTTTGCACCTCGGTTCCCGGCTCCGGTCCCTTTTTTCCCGTTACATGCTTTTCCTCCCGGCACCCCCAAATAATTGGGTTCAGGGTTATGAATATAAAAAATTTAAATTTGAATGTATAGTGTACGGTTCATTCAAACACAGATACTATGGTCATCCCTACGTATAAGCAATACTTTGTTGAAGAAGAGAAATAAATAAAATATTTATTTTAGGGTAGAAAATGTCCATTTTAATATATCAGGACGAAAAAACCGCCACTTTTATAATAATTGAGGGGGCAAATGTGGATGCATGAATAACTCAGTGGAAAAAAGTGCTATAAGCATATAAATTCATGGAGAAAAGTGCCATTTTTTCAAAAGACAATATTACCCATGTTAAAGTGGAGAGTAAAATTTTCGACAAAAATTGAACAAAAAATGTACCAAAATGACCAAATTTATTAAGAAAGTCATAGTCATGGATGAATTCTACAAATTTTAAAAATCGTAAATTAAAGTATTAGTGACACATAATCGTGAAATCAAAAATGCAAAAAAACGCGAAACTAGACACATCAAATGGAAGAATATTTCAATGATCCTTCAGAATTTTGAAAAGACATATTCTCAATCCATCAAAATCAGGTTCGAAGTTATTCTCAATCCATCACAATCAAGTTCACCTAAAAAAACTGCTTTCAAAAAAAAAAAAAAAGTTCACCTAAAAACTTTAAATGATATTTTACTAAAGATGTCAATGGACTTCACTTAAAAAAGTTAATTTAATTAATTTTATTTGAAAATTTAATTATCTTTATTCTTATAGATACCTCTCACACTTTAAAAATTGATTTTACTTCTCACATTACCAAATTTATAATTCTTTATTCCCGTACCATTTTCTATACATCTTTGCAATACTTTCTCTCTCAATTTCAAAAATAGCCTACCTTTCCACATAACATAATAATAATAATATATAATAATAATAATATAATAACAATAATTAATAACAAAAGCCTTTTGGTCAGCTGTCGGCTTTCAAACAAGTGAAAGTTTTCAAGCCAAGCTAGCACCTAACAAAAAGTATCATTTAATATATTAAATGTACATTATTGCGTATTGAATGTGCATAATAATAGTAATATAAATCAGTACACAAATAATGTTTTTTAATATACTAAAAGTATATATTTTTGTATAAAAACATGCATTATTTTACAGTATACAAAATATGGTCCACACAATAATAATTGACACCCTAAAGCCTTTTTAAAATAAAATAAAATAATTTCATGTTATCTTGAACAGGAAGAATTGCATGAATAATGGCCTTAGGCCTATCTCCATATGCATTTTTCTTTCTTTCAAAATGTTACATCCTAAATTTATAATTTATTTACTATTTACTCTACATCCATGTTATCCATATCCTCTTTTAAAAATAGCACACTATCAATTAAAAAAATTATTATTTTTATTAATCAAATAATATAATAATATTAAAAATATAAATCCCTCTCTCTTTGCAAGTCTGCACTGAATTGCCAAAATTGGAAAAAAAAAGTAAACTTTACAATACCAAATTTCATAGGTAGAAGGTAAGATTGTTTGAACTTTGCTATAAAAAAAAAAACAAGGAGAAGGGTTGCCTCTTCTCCTACCACCTGTCCACTGTCGTCATTCACTAAATAAATAAATAAATAAATAAATTCATATCCTCTCAAGTTAAAGCTATCTTTATTCCTATGGAAAATACTACTCCTATTCCAACTTTTATTTCCTTTCACAAAATTTTGATGTTGACACATAACAAAATAAATAACATAACAAAATAATTAAATAAAAACATAACAAAATAAAATAAAATAAAAGTACAAAAGGCTGCCAAATGGCATCATTTTTACTACATTTGTAACAGATCAGTAGTACTAAAAATACTCAATATCGCCTCGAAAATGATCAATAGCAGCAGTTTAGCAAACTTATATATACATAACTGAAAGGTATGGAATGGAAGTCTAGATTATGAGTAAAAGATTAGTCTAACAGCAATGAACAACAAAGTAAGTCGTCATAATCTCAAGGCAGTGAAAAGCAAATGGTATGAAATCTTGTTATCTATATTGCTTATGGATGCATAAGCAGAAAGATGATACTATTGCACTCTCCTCGGGATAATGCAGAAAATTTGTACGCTAAACACATACTGTCATTAACAGAAGGGAGCATTTTGAACTGATGCATATGAAAGAATAATTAGCCTCAGCCACCGATATGTATCATTGGTCTGTTCGGTGTTTTTGCTATGTCGAACATCCCAGCATGAGAAGCCTTTTTCCTTTTGATCTGACGAGGAAGAAGAAATGGATAAGGAGATCAATATCCTAAGCTAGCACTTCACACGAATAAATGAGCGAGTGATGATAAGAATAGATACTACAACATCATCAAACAAACATTAGTAAAGATCCAAATAAAAGGGCACAAAGATGACATAATGGGCATAACTTAAAGTATATATGAACAGATACTACATTGTAATAGAGTCAGTAATACTCAAAAAAAAAAAAAACTTACTGCAGCACCAATAATCTTCCTTAGTTCATCATCGTCAGCACCACAACGAATGGGATCCCTCAAGCTAACCTGGGCATGAAGAAGCATAGAAGTTTTTATGAAAATATGACACTAAGTAAATCCTTAGGTGTTAATATTTAACCGGTTGAGACTTTTAGATCATAGAGAGTGGTTGTTTGGTGCATGATTGACTGGAGAACGCTCACCTCTGAGGGACCAAAAAGGCAGACTTTAAAATTCCCGTCTGCCAAAAGCCTCAACCTGTTGCAACCAGCACAAAAGTGCTCGGTCATTGATGTAATGAAGGAAACTCTGCCCTGATGCCCATCTATACTGAAATTCTTAGCTGTCTCCGTTGGATGATCCTTTAATTCTTTGAAGCCCTGTAAATCGTTTAACCTGTTCATTAATATTTAACAGTTTAGGCAATGTGAAAAAGGACCAAATAAATTATAGATCTAATGCCAAAATTCTACCTTACCGCTATGTCCAACATCTCCTTGTACGGTACAAGCTTCTTGGCATTCCAAACATTCCCATCAAAAGGCATAAACTCAATAAACCGGACATTGATTGGTTTATCACGTGTCAACTCTATGAAATCACAAATCTCATCATTCATTGAATCCACGCATTACCACACAATTCACCTGGGCGAATGGAAATCCAAGAATTCAGAACTAAGTTCTTTGTCACAGACCAAGATGATTACGGGTTACCATACAGAGAAGAGACCTTACTTTAACTGGATTATAAACCAACATCTATTGCAGTCCGAATCGACTCCATCACCCTTTCATGTCCTTTGCGTCGAGTCATGAATTCAAACTTCGCTGGAACCAATGTGTCCAAGCTAATGTTAACCAAATTAACTCCACATTCTTTCAATCGAGCAAGCTTTCCGTGCTAAAGTAATCCCGTTTGTAGTTACGGCAAGAGTCCTCAGTCCCTTCAAATTTGAAAGCTCTAGGCAAATATCCTCAAAATCCTTCCGGATTGTTGGCTCTCCACCAGTCAAACGAATTTTATCCACCCCGGAGCTGACAAACAAATTCGCTACGCGAATAATTTCACTCCGTGTTAGAATTTTCGGGTTAGGAGTGAGTTCAACACCATCAGCCGGCATGCAATACTGGCACCTTAAATTGCAGCGTTCAGTCAAGGATATCCTCAAATAAGTATGCAGCCTTCCAAAAGTATCAACCAACATGTTCGATGCACCATCTTTCGCAACATCTTCTTCGCAATACTCCACATGATGAAGTCGAGTAAGAGTTTAGCAAAGAATTGTCTACATAATGACCATGGAACCCTGTGCATTGCTGTGTATAGATTGAAACAGCAATCTTGTAGCACAATTCCTCTGGCAGTTAACCATTACAAGTATCCAGTTAGAAATCAGCAATCTTTACATCAAACCCTACCGGGCTAACATTAGAGAATGAAATTGAAATATGGTTGTAATATACACATAGGAACTCATATAAGAATAAGAACAAGCAGATAAAGAGTGTCTGAACTCAAGCTTTACTATGAGGGAGGTAAGATTGTTAAAAGTAGTGAACAACAAGGACAAAACATTTGAAAAATTCTACAAAGATTTCAACCCTATGCTCCATATTAGACAAGTTTCAACATCTGCTCCTATCAGGAAAAGACTGCCTTGGGGGACTTCAGAACCACAATCCATGGATATACAAACAGAAAGTATATAAATTGGTCAATTGATTCAATTCCAAACATTTTCTTTATTGTAAGAATCTAGTTAACCACTAACCCAAAACAGGAAAAAGAAGAACTAAATGAGTAAACATGGAACATTATTAAAAAAAAAAAAAAAAAATTTACAGTAAGAAGAAAGACTAAGAAATACAGATGAAATTTGTGTGCAACCCAGATTCCCAATGGAAAAACTGGATAAGAGGCCGCATATTGGACAGCTGAGGAAAATGAATCCTTGATGAAGTGTTGAACAAAGCAATGGAATGGATGAAATGAGAGCCAAAGTTCGGTTATACAGAATTATTGGCAGAAAATAAGCCAAACAGGATAAAGTATATCGGAAACTATAAAGAGACCCGCCAGGCTAGTTCAAGACTTTCAAGTGATAAGAATACAAAAAAAAAAATTTCCTTTTGTATCATTTATTTGACTTCTATTTATTTATATATTGTTAATATTTATACATAAATTTATATTATTAAATAATGAATTATATTATTTGAAAAAAAATTATCAACAATTAAATAAGATTAATTAGTAAATATGAATTAATTAAACTAGATTAACAAAGAATATAATTTTAACAAATTAAAATAATTAATCTAAAATTAAAGTGTACTAATAATATTATTATTTATATCACAAATTAAATATTTTATATTAAATTATAAATTTGAGCTAATAAAATTATTAAATTTTGAGAAACTAAAATTATTTTAGTAGAGAAATAACATCTGACCATTTCCTTTTCTATATTTAGTCAATTATAAATCATTTTAAAAAAAAATTTCAATCCGATTTATTGATATTCCATTTCCTTTTCTAATTAAACCTAGTTTCCGTTTCTTTTTTCATTTTTATTTTCAGTCATTATTATATTATTTCTTTTCCAATTTTACCTAATTTTTGTTCGCATTTTTAATGATGATGATGATATATATGTATTATGTGAAATATTTAACTGTTTTTTTATTTATCTTTACTATTTACAATATTGTTTGTGCGAAAAATCAAGTAAATAATGATTTTGTTTTTAAATCTCACCTAGTATAGATTCTAATGTAAAATATTTAAATTTTTTGTTATATATATATATAATAACGTATATAATAATATATAGTACTATATATATATACTCATATATATATAATATAATTATATTATGGTAATTATTACAGAATATATACAAGGAATACACTTAATTTTTCTCCTAATCCCTCTCCAAAAATGTACACATTAATAATATTTCATAATTCATTCAATTGGTGAATTGGTTCAACACAATTCCGATTCCGTGTAATATTACCATAAATAATATATATTTTATAATTAATTAGTTATATTCTAATCATATTTAAAATATTGTTATTCAATTGAACTCATTTAATTATATTGGTTAAACAAAATTATTGTGTATATTACATAAATAATATTTTTATAATTAATTAGTCTAATATTTTCTGCCAATATTTAAATATTTTTTAATTCAATTGGACTCATTTAAGAATTGAATTCAACAATTCCGGTAAATTATCATAAAATAATTATTCATAATTAATTAGTGGTATATTTGTCATATTTAAAATATATTTTCAATATAATATAGAACCTTACAATTAGGATCTTCTAGTTCTTTATAGTATGTCATGGAGCATAATTAACAATTAATGCTTAATAAATTTATTATTAATTTCTTTTAATAATTAATAACTATTAAATATATACTATTAAATTTGACATGTGCCAATGCTTGATGTGAGCATAATTAAATATATTTTTTATTCTACAACAATATCATAAAGGTAACTATTATGCTAATTAATAAATTAATAAAATTTAATATTAATTTGACTAATAATAGATTTTTATAAATATTTATTATTTCAATTTACCATTTATGAATTTGTCTCAACGATTCTGATAATACATAATTTACAAAATCAGAACTATATTGTTAAAAATGTATTTTTAAAAATATTAAATAAACTATATAAAATAAAATTTTGAATTGCCATAATATTCATTTTATTCAATGAACTCATTTATAAATTGGTTCAACGATTCCGGTATATATTAACAAAATCAGAACTATATTGTTAAATGTATTTTAAATATTAAATAAATATATAAATTAAATTTGATTAAATTATTAAACATATACCATAGCAAAAATGCTGGTAATGGACCTAAATTAAGAATTCGATTTAATTCAATTAAATTTGTAAATGATTGTTCTTAATTCACAAATTAAAAATATAGTGCATAATAGAAAGTAAATTAAGAATGGATTCAAGATTGTCACTAGAGTTGAATCAGAGGTTCAGACACCTATCCATCAGAGAATCGTGAAAGTTAGGAAATTACCCTTAGAGTTGGGGTACATCTCCATCTCCCTCTGAAGATAGCAATCTTCAAGACTGTCACTAGAGTTGAATTGGAGGTTCAGACACCTATCCATCAAAGAATCGTGAAAGTTAGGAAATAGGAAATTTTAAATACGCCAATAAAGTTATACAAAAAAAAAAAAACAAAAAACAAAAAAACAAATTGTCACTAGAGTTGAATCGGAGGTTCAGACACCTATCCATCAGAGAATCGTGAAAGTTAGGAAATATGAAATTTTAAATACGCCAATAAAAAAAAAAACAAAAAAAAAAAAAACAAATTGTCACTAGAGTTGAATCGGAGGTTCAGACACCTGTCCATGAAAGTTATGAAATTTTAAATACGCCAATAAAGTTATACAAAAAAATAAATAAATAAAACAATGTAAGTTAGCAATAGACTATCTCTTCCGTGAAATCATAATCTTCTCTGGCATCAACTATGTGTTGGGAAATCTGCATCTTTCAATATTCCGACAATAGTTTGTCACAAAACTTCAGCATATACATGTGGTTAGTAGTTTTGTTTCTATACTCATTATAAACCACCTCAAATCTATTAATTCGATAAACTTTGCCTTTTTAAAATTTGTTGAGTCAATTTTCAATATACATTCAAGGAATATGCATATGTATAAAAGTTCCCTGAAATTGTAAAAAAAAAAAAAAAAAAAAACAAAAAACCATATTCATCCAACTAAAATTTTAGAAATACAAAATATTAACATTAAGATTATAGTAAAAAAAAAATAAAAATCCCCTCTATAAAGTTTATGGTTTCAGAACCTCTTGTCTCTGGAAGAAAACGACACGAACACTCTAAACTGATGTTATTTCACAAGAGTCTAGGATGAAGTTGATACCAACAATGTCGTCTGTCGTGTGAAGTTCAGTCGCCATTAAGAATCGGTGTAAATAGGAGAGTACAAAGGAACAAAAATACGTTGGAAGCTTAAGGTTTGGGTTGAGCACAATGATGGATTTAAATAGCAAATTGTTATGTTATACCCTAATTAATATTAGCATTTTTTCTATGTTATATCTTAGCTTATTATTATTATTATTATTATATTATTATTATTATTTTATTATTATTATTATTATTATTATATTATTATTCATTATTATTATTATTATCTATTATCACTATTATCACTATTGTCACTTATACTATTATTTTCCTGTTATAGTTCTGTTAATATATAATGAGCCGTGTGAGTGTAATATTTCGTCAATTGAATTACGTATATTCTGCTATGTTATAATTATATATATATATAATTCATAGAATTTTACGCAAGTAATATCAAAAGGGACAATCAAGGGCAATAATAATCAATAATCATATAATAATATGTATAATAATAAATAAAATAATAAACTATATTTTAATAATTCTTCTAATATTTTGTTATATTCAAAAACGGGATGCTTATAATGTGTGTTGCACAAATATTCTTCTAGAGTTTTTATTATACAATAACTAGTTTTTGTCCGTGGATGGCACGACATAAAATTTAAGTAATTTATTGTTTGAATAATATTTTAAAATAATAAAATAATATTAAGTCTGATTAAAATTTATTTTGAATGTATTTTTCTTTAACATACTAAATTGGTTGTTATCATCAACTCATACTTGATTAGCATATAATCTATAAAGAATATGTGTTATACATACACATGAGATTTAAAATTTTTACATATAAATAAGTATATTATACCTATATTATACCTTATTATATATATATATATATAGTATTAATATACCAACCCACAAACACACATTTTTATTAAAAAAATTAAAAAGATTAGGAATCAAAAATACAGTATCAATCATCATCATACATTTGAAACTACACGAAAATCTTTTTCGTTAAACATTGCTTAATATTCATAATAATTATATACGTACACGGGCACATATAAATCTAAACTAAATAGAAATATTTCATGAATGAAGAAAAAATAAACCTGTAAATGCTAGTCCATAAACACTCTAACTATCTAATCATATAACCCAGTTACGTTGATTTCCCCAAACCCGAGCCATTAACCCAAATTATAAACCTGGTTATCGGAATCTAATTCTATTTTTTTGACGTTGCGCTTGCGTTCGTCATTCTCCTAAATATTCACTGACCTTGACGCAAAATATCAAAAATAATACATCATTCAAAAATGGCCGAGTGCAAGCACAATATTTTCCATTCTTATTTAATACTCAATTAAATGATGCAATTTTCATTTAGGCGGAAATTGATGTGGTAAAAATATTTTGCTATTATATATGAGTAAAGATAAGATAAGATTAATTATTCAATAATCGTACCACAATGTAAATAATTTGATCGTAAAGTTAGTTGGGCAGAAAATGGTAGAAAGGGGGGATTTTACATTTATATATATATACTAGCTATATATACGACGCTTTACATGAATATAATATATTTATTTAAATATATTCAAAATATATATTTGTGAAATAATAATATGGAGGATGATTAATCTTTTTTGTGTTTATTTCTTTTTGGGCCCCTGCAAGACGTTGACGGTGAATCAGCTCATTTCATTCAGCTCTTTAAAAGTCCTTGTACTATTCGAGCTAGGAAGATGGCTTCTCTCACTGCTTTGGTGCTCCAGAGCTTCTCTCCTACTCTTCTCGATTCTTGCTATTCGTTCACGTTGGAGGGAACCGCCGGAGGAGGCAGGAGACGGAGAGTCCCTTCATCTCCGATTGACTCCTGGACGCAATGCGCAGTCTACCCTTCAATTTTAGGTACAGCTCATTTGCCTTTTCAGCACTACCAGGTGCTTGTAGATATTCCTGATTTTTGTCCTTGTCGGTCTAATCTCATTTTATGTGCGGTAGAAACTGTTTTTGGCAGTCAAGTTTATTAAATTTGGACTTAATTTTGATATTGATAAATTCGATATTTGAATATGAAAATTATATATTTTCCAAAACTGTAAAAAGGATTACTTGATGTTTAGCAGTAATTTCAAAATGCTATCTGGTAGCCAGCGATTGATTCCTTGTTATTACTATAAAGAGTTCAGTCTTGTGATGTTAAACTTGATCACTAGGCCATAATGTAATTGATGCAGAAATTACAATTTGACATTGCTAGTAGTTTCTTACATAGATTCAAGGCATCTATTAGGCAAGATTAATTGTTTGCTTGGTTTGCATGGATAATCATATTAATAATAGTATGAGTTCCGTTTTCATTCTTCGCAAACTTCCCCCTAGACCAGTTGAGGAGTATCCGTTTTCATAATTGGATGGGATGAAGACTTTAGGCTGCTATTCATACCCTATTGAACACTAGTCTTTTAGTGATTGATACACATTATTTCATATTCATCCTCAATAAATGAGATTGAATTATTTCTAACAATCTACAGGTTCTATAAATAATGCCCAATTGCCCCTTAAGATTTATGTGTCATTTGAATGCTATCAACTAACAACATATCATGTAAGAAGAGCCTAGTAAAATTTTGAAAAAAAAAAAACTGAAGATTTGTTTGGTTTGCTCAAAATATTGACAAAGTTACTGCAAAGTAACAGTTTAATGCATAGTATATTGCTATTTCTATGTCTAAATTGCTTTGCATTCTAAAGTATATGTTTTCATGTTCACTTCCTAAACCTGCATGCTTGGGATATACACTGTGGTTTGTGATGTTCGTGTTTCATCATTTGCATAAATATGGCATGAGCAATA
>VALG01011432.1:0-34500 GCA_009835305.1 Ipomoea purpurea
GAATATGGAGGTGAACAGATATAGTACTTATTAGTACCTCTGTGCGTTCTTCTTTATTAAATGGGCGGAGAACAAAACTTGAAGGAATCATCTTCCCTGGAGGTCTCCCGATTCCTACATGAAAATAAACGAATTCATTCACATGCTTAAAAAGTAAGAGTAATTGCAAGAAACTCTTTGGACTTCTGAGGAAAGTACCTATTCTTAAACGTGGAAAATCCCGACTACCTTTGAAGCGATCAATAATACTCCTCATCCTTCAAAAAGGGAGAATATTTTAAGACACAAAGATTGTGACAAAAGACTGCAACACATGCTTCTAAAACAGCATACATACCCGTTGACTCATCGGGACACAAGGTTTGTTCTTGAACTTTTTATTAGTTTAATAATACTGACCAATGTTTGCTTAATCTTGATTATCAAGTTTTAGATATTTCTCTTTCAGGAGTACAAATACATTGCAAGTAATATGATATAAAGCCATCACAATAAAGTATTATAATGCAATGGCACTTCTTGTCATAACTATCATTATTATCCAGAAAGCAACTTCTAAACTAGCTTGTGACAAAATGCATGAATTGTTACTAAGCTCCTCAGAACGTTAGCCATAATTTTTTATTTTTCAGGTCAGGCATGAACATGCAAATGGAACCAGATAAAAAGCTTGAAGGCAAGAAAAGTACCCATTGTGCCTCCCATGTCCACCTTTAGGCAATAACCGCAATTTCGCAAAAGGTAGATCCATGTCATCAAAAATCTATAACAGAAGAACAAACAGAGTAAGTACTTGCACAAAAAGAAATGCTTAGTTCCAAGGTTCAATAGAAATTTTTACCACAAGAACTTGCTTCAACGGAATCTTATAAAATGAAACGATTGCTCCAACCTGTTAAAAGTCCCCAGAACACAGTCAGTGACTTGCAGAAAGTTTTGTGAAAACAAAGACATGCGCAGTTGGAGAACTTACAGACTCACCACTTGCATTCATAAAAGTCTGAGGCTTAGCAAGCATAACCGGAACATCTCCAATGAAACCTTGAGAATCATAAGAAAAGCCAAAAGCACGAGAGAAAATGCATTTAGAACAACTATACTAGGCTTTGTTTGGCACACTAGCTGAAAAGTTAGCTGAAAGTTGAAAAGCTAGTAGTTAATAAGCTAATTGATTGAAATTAAAGTGTTTCGTAAAATTAGGTGTCGAATAAGCTTATAAGTGGAAAAACTAAAAAGGCATTGGGATTGGACCCTCCCCTCAAACGAAAGCTTGGAGGCCACCAATACCACTGGTAGACAACCAAGTCACTCAAGTGGACTATAATGCACATGGGCCAAAACCACAGTAAAAGACTAAATCCAATCAAATAGCTAGTCTAAGTGTCTAACCCACTTGCCTTATAAACTCATATGTTCTCTCTTATTTTTTCAATGTGCAACTCTTACACAAATAAGCTACGGAGTATTATTTTAAGCTTCTCATGTTTTACTAAATAGTGCTTTAACTTTTTTACTAAATAGAGCTTAACTTTATCTGCAGCTTAAAATAAGCTATAAACTTAAAATAAGATCTACATACAGAGACTATTCCTTCTCATCACTCATTAAAGTTTGTGACTTGAAGCAATGAACATTCTGGTTTTTCATATTAATCCAATACTCCCCTCAATAGTACTTTCAAGAAAGCTCATCAATGCAAGGAGTTAAATATAGTTCTCAATGGTAATTCAATGGACATCACAGTGAATATTAACTGATTATATAGACTAGGAAAAAGAAATTTAATAGGAAAATAAGTAACAAAACAAAACTAAAAAAAAAAAATATAAATGTGGGTAAACAGAGGAACCTTTTCCAATATAGGGTTTGAAGGAGACGCTGCTCATTGATATGCCTTCTGCTTCAGCAATTGCGTCCACCATTTCGAACCCCACCTGTATCAAAATTATAATCATTATATTTAATTCTTCAGACTATACACACATACGCATAATGTTTCATCCAACTGAAAAAGAACGGGGGAAAATGGTTGAGGGGAGTAGAAGTATACGAACATTGTGGCGAGTCCGCGTTGTATAATTATTGCCAGGGTTGCCGAGGCCGACGACGAGCCAAGGCTGGGCTTCGGCTTATCGGCAGGGGCTCCGGTGAGCCGGAGATGAGGTTACATTGAACACAGAACTGATGCGAGGGATTGGTTCCGGTAGGGCGCTCTCCACCTCCTCGGTACAAGGAGGAAATTGTGATTTTGACCAGGGGGGTGGAGGAGGATAAGGAGAGGCGGTGGCTGCGGCAGCCGGCGCTGATAGCGCAGTGGTAGAAATTGGGGTACCTAAATTCATGATTGTTTTATACTTGAAGGCCAACGATCCCAACCGAAATTCATTTTATTGCTATATAGAGGCATAGAGCACCAAAGGCGTAAATAAGAGTGGAATTAAGGGTCTCTTTATAAATATAGAAAATGATTTCTAGAACTCAATTTTTTTAAAAATATTTCAAGTTTGTATGGTGCGTTTGGTTGGAAGGGAGGGAATTACTGAGAAATGAATTACAATTTCATGGAATGAATTACTGGAATAAAGTCAGAATTTAAATTTTAGTGTTTGGTTTACAAGAATATAGAAATTTCAATGTTTGGTATACATGAGATTTGAAAAGGAATAAGTAATATAAAGTCAAAAATGCTTATTTTTGTTGTGGACATCAATTTAAATTTAAAAATTTGAGGGTAATTTGTCTCATAATAATATTTTTTCTTCTTAAAATTCATGGAATTAAAATCCTAAAGGGCCCCTTGGGATTATTCCACGAAAATGAGGGAATTGCAATTCTTCAAACCAAACTAAAGAAATTAAGAGACCTTTGGAATTATGTGGGAATTAAGTGGAAAGTGAATTGAAATTCCTCCAACCAAATGCCCTGTTAAAATAAATTAGATAGAGTATTTATATGTAAACTGGTAAATAAAAAGAGAAAAATAAAAATATTTATCTGTTGCACTGGCCGAGAGGCGAGAACAAGAGTATCCTCTACCGGAGGCCAAGCCTAGTCTAGCCTCCGACAGAGCTACATGCAACGGCCAAATATATTTGACCGTTGGCAGGAGGGATGAGTAGTAAGTAAAGTCTAGCTGCCACAATCAAAATTACTATTTTTTTTTTAGATTTTAGGCATTTAGCCATGGAACCAAAGCTGGCATGCTTTGCTACCATGGTGTGTTTGCCTGGGCCTGGGCGGGCTCGTGCCTGGGCCAGTTAGGGGTATGGGCCGTGCTCGGGCCTGGGTCATGGGCCGGTTCCGTGTTGGGGCCTCGAATTTTTTTTAAAGGACCTGAATCGGCCTTAATAAGGCGGTTCTGGTCCGAGCTAAGCCCGGCTCAGGCCCAGTGAGGTCCAGACCCCACTTTTTTTCTGGGCCGATTCAGGTTGGTTCGACCTTGAACTGGCCCGTGGCCACCTCTGCTTGTTAGTAACCTAGTCTCGTATAAGGACATGTGAGTCAGTACAAACAAGAGAACACTTGATCGTTGTCTTCAAGCATGTAAAAACACCATCCTAAAAGTTTTTGATTTCCCTTACTAAACATAATGGTAATCAACCATAAATTTTGAAATACAAGAAGATATCAAATTTCTCATGATATTTTTATGACAAATTCACCAAGGAAGTAACTTAAGATTTTAGTACGTAAAATTCTTTAGTAAGCTCTGCAGTAACTTAACCAAGAATCGTATATCTGGATAATATATGAAAATTATATTTGATATATATCCATCACATCCTCTGTGTTCTTAAAACCAGAATAATGAATGAGGATTCTAAGACTTATTTATGAAAATTCTAAAAATTACTGCATATGAAAAAATTGTATACTAAAAATCTCTAAGTTATTCCGTTGGGAATTTCTCATAAAAACAACCTGAGAAATTCGACATCATTTGTATCTCAAAAGTTCTGGTTGATTACATTTGTTGCTTAGTAAATTAAAGAAAATTGAAATTGATAGATAGATAGTGTGTTTCACACGTCTGAAGACAATGATCTAGTGTTCTTTGGTTTGTGCTAAGTCTTAAGTTTGTTATACGAGAGCCAGGTTCCTAACAAGTCATACTAAAGTTATTGAAATGCTTTTAGAATTGAACAATCTTGAAATAAGAGGTTAAGAAGTGAAAAATAATGTTGTGAAAGTGGTTTTGATATAAGAAGGAGAATAAAATGTGAATTTTCTACATACTTTACCTCTCAAATTATAAATATTTTTTAATTTTCCGTCAGTTTTAAGGCCGGGACCAAATGCGCCACTTCGTTCATAACTGAGGGACTAAAAATGGATATGGTCATAACTCAGGGACTGAGTCAGAACTTTGGTATAACTCAGGGACTAAAGATGCAATTTTCCCTAATAAATTATTATTATTATTATTATTATATTATTATTTTATTATTATATGTGGTGAAGGTGGCAGTGGTATGGTAGTGTGGTAGTAGTGGTGGTGGTGGTGAAGCCATGTAGGTGTTGGTGGTAATGGTGGTGTTGGTGCCGATAGTGGTGGTTGTGGCGGCGGCACAATGGTGGTAGTTGTGGGGTGATATTGGTGGCGTTGGTGTTGGTTTTGGTGGCGGTGGTGGTGTTGTTGTGGTAGTGTGTTGGTGGCAGTGGTGGTGGTGTGGTATAGTGTTGGTGTTGGTGGTGATTGTGGTTTTATGGTGGTGGTGATGGTGATTGTTGTAATAATAATAATTTGAAATAGGGATGGCAACGGGGCGGGGGCGGGGAGTATACTCCCCGTCCCCGTCCCCGTCCCTGTCCCCACAGGGAATTTGGCGGGGACGGAAATCCCCATCCCCGATAAACTCATAGTACAATTTAGAAAAAAATTGAAATCTATAAAAGAAAAATTCAACATTCAATATTCAATAATATATAATATATTTGAATATGTATACAGTATTAGTATAACAATGCTTATGTAATTATGTTCATAATTTAATACATATTCTATATAAATCATATATATACACAGCACAATGCTTTATACATTTGTTTTAATACTTATATTCTATGTATATTTCAATTATACACAGTATACAAAAGTGCTTTATGTAATTAACTAATTATGTTTAAATCAATAGTACACTGTAATTAGCTACAGACAAAACGAAATTCTAATAATCTATATCTAATTTCTAATTCCTAAAACTATATATATTTATTCGGGGACGGGCGGGGGGCGGGGAGGGTATCCCCGTCCCGCGGGGAATTTCACAAACTCCCTGTCCCCGTCCCCGTCCCCATCCCCGAATTTTTTCTCCGTTCCCATCCTCGTCCTCAACGGGGACGGGCACATTGCCACCCTATTGAAAATTAATATAAGAGAAGAGAGATGAAAACTAAAGAATCTAGAAATGTTCCCAACTAAAAAATAAAGAAGACATTTTTCTCCAAATTGGACCTTTAATTTGTTCCTTAATTTTGAATAAATATTTTCCTTTAATTGACACTATTTTCTTGGAGTACTCAAACATAACAATATGTTTGATTTCATAGAACCAATTTGAATGATTACGAATGTTATGTCATAGGAAAAATGAATAAAAATATAATTAAATTCTATTCCATTGTTTGGTTCATTAAAGAAATATATTTCACGAATGTCATTTATATTGAATGTTACAATATCATCATATAATTAAATATGTACTACAAAAAACACGTCGCAGATAACTTCCAACAGCAATAAGTAACAATAAGACAACATACATTTCGAATTCATATAAACAATCCCAATCATGAATAGAATACATAGGAAATAGACAATAATAATGTAATTAATTATTTAATTAAAATCCAAATTAAAGTGATTGTCTCAGCGACCCATGGCAGGTGCAACAGGTGGAGGCACCATTGTAACTTGCTTCCATTTTGTGCATTCGCCATCCATCCTTCACCCAACCAAAATAAGATTATACATAAATAAACATATTAATTAAGCATAAAAATCAACCTCAAATATTCTAGAAATTAAACTGGGTTACAAAAAAAAAAATCGGATATATATATATTATATATATATATATATATATATATATATATATATATATATATATATATATATAGTAATATATATATATACTATACTATTTATATAAATTCATATATTAGGCATGCATTTAGTTTTGGTGTTAAAAAAAAAACAAAAACCTTGGGTGGGGTCAACGCACGGTTCTTGAGCTCTCGGTGTTCCTGCATAGAGCGCAAGGAGGCAGCAGCAATGAAGCAAGCAATCAGAACATGGATCCTCAGGCAGGTTGAAAAAAGCTCTGAGTTTTGTTCTGTAAGTGCATGTATAGTAACATGCACACCCAACACAGGCCAGCAGACAGTATATAATCCACCATGACCACAAGCTGCACACACATATATAGAGAGATAATACGTTTTTCATAAATTGTAATACTTTTCTATGGAGATATAAAAAGTATTAAATCGAGTATCTTCATCAATTGATCAAGTTAAACTTTACACACTCAGCAGGTGTGCCCAACGCGCGCACCTGTCCTACTTTTTTTTCCATTCAATAATGGGTTATGCAAAAATCACTACTGAAAATTTTGAAATTTCCGACCACCTGAAAGTGATTTTAAATCAAGACGAAAGTTTGGTTCCGACCACTTTTGGTATCCAGAAAAACCCTTGTTGCTATTTCCGACCACTTTTGCTTTCAACTTGATTTAAGATCACTTTCAGGTGGTCGGAAATCAATAATTTCCAGTAGTGAATTTACATTTGTAGGAGAAAATTTTGAGAAAAAATCATCCCCTAGCCCCAATAGTTTAAAAAGCCGCATCCCAGTTTTTGGATCTGAAAAAGCTCTCGAAGAATCAAATTTTAGGAATGCTCTTACTTTGTATATTTTAACTCAATATATTAATTACACGTACACTGAGACAGTCTCACACAAGACTTATTTAGCGTTTAGTATTGAAATTAACTATAACATGAGTGGTTGTTTGCATGGATTTATATTATCTGTTGAAGGCTTCTTACATGTAACCCCATTATCAATTATTTCAGCATTCCTGCCAAAGGTGATGCAAGGGCAGCACCAAGTCACACAGCCTGCATGCACCAAAACCCACAAATAAACAATTAATTATTTAATTAATTAAAATTAATTATTATCGAAATTATATATTTTATGAAGAGAAAAATGTCAATGAAAATACAAAAAAAAAAAAAAAAAAAAAGGTTTTGAACTTACAATTTGAGGAGTCTTCGCAGCAACCACATAAGCCGGTGGTCCACTGACTGGGTACTCCAGTATTGAACACCGGAGCTCCGACCACGGCCGGTGCCGGCTGGCCATAAGCGGCTTTTCCGTTCACTTCATCGTTAACATAATTTGCACACATTATATATAATAGCTATATATATGAGAATAGAAAGAACAATTAAGTTAGTGTATGAATATGTGCAGAAGGGAAAGGTAGCAATTCAAGCTTGAATGCTTGAAGTAATTAATTCAAATATATATAGCATTGGAGCCCTTTGAGAATATATCATCATAAGAATATACAAATACATGTTGGGGAATTTGTAGTGGTGGTGAAGCAAGCATTTAAAGTCAACAAAAAAAGGTCGTTGCATTATATTATATATGTTCATGCAACATTATATTATTTAAGTATGTATATATATACATATATAAGACTCCTAGTTAAATTGATTGGACAGTTAACTTGGTAATCACTCAATCTTACGTTTTATTTTCTGCGAAGTTGTTTATTGATTTTTATTTTTTTTAAAAGTTTAATACTATTAGCTATGAGTAATTGACTAATTTACATGTCTTTCGTCGATTAGAATTACAAGACTGGTTTTACTCAAAACGTATTTGTTTGTAACGGTTATGTGTTTTCCGTAAATTAAAGTTAATTAATATTAAAGTATCGTTAATATGTGTTGAGGATGGAACATGCTATTTTAACGACCAAGTCAAAGTCAACCTTTCTTTTATTAATCCCACAATTAACGATTGAACATGCATGCCAGCATGTTTGGATGATAAATCACTACTTCGATCAACCACCAAGTATATGTCAAACTCGAATGTTACGTTGTTTTAAGAACTGACTTTTTTAATTCTAAGAAATATATAGTTTTTAAAATTTAAAATTTGGTCATTGGTTACATTTTTTTTTTTGTTTTTGTTTTTTTTTTTTTTGATTTCTGCTGATTGTTTTATTTTATTTTTACAAGTACTACTTTTTGTTCCTTTTTGTTAGATTTGACAATTTTTTTAACATGATGTATTAACACATTATAGAACGTTTAGAACTAAACAATTTTGTAAAGTTGAAAGAAAACAAGTGATCATATTCGGTGATGGTGCGCTAATTAGTAATTATAAAGATTAGTCTTGTAAGAGTTCCGATCCTCTTCCATGATGAATTTCAACAATACACTTCTTAATAATTAGATCATTCAAAGACCAAATTATCTATATACTCGATGCACCTTAAGTGAATAAAATTCTAAATGAATAATATAAAAGGACGCCAAAGGCCTTGTGTCGAGCGACATAGCTGTGGTCTTTCAAATGAGAGGTCTCAGGTTTGAACCCTAGTGTGGGACATTAACTCTTTGTGTTTCAGTATCTTGAAAAGATTACTACATTATATATATATATATATGGACAAAAGTGACTTTAATGTCACATGTGAAAAAAAATGTTTGCAACAAAATTGGCAAAAGTGACAAAAATTTCAAAGTAAATAACAACACCAGGCCAACAACTTGATGACAAAAAAAATGATACTATAGTAACACAAATTCACTTTTGTCAATTATTCTCATGATACCTTCAAATATTTTTATTCACTTTTGTATATTTTTATTCTGGTTACAAGTAGTATCAATGCGGTATGGGTACAAGATCTTTATATAGATAGTCCTCTGATTTTTCACTTGGATGCCGTGAACATTCCATTGAAGGGCATTCGAAATTCAAGTGACAGCTTTTATATATGTATGTGTGTGTGTGTTCTCTGTTGACGGGTCTCCGAATTCGAATGATTTGATCTTCAATAGTGGTTTGGATCAATATGTAAGATATGATTTTCATGGAGGGACTTTTATTTTCAGTATCTCTGAATAAGCTTTAAAGCTAATGATATTTTTATGATCTTAATTAGAGCTCCTATTTATAGTTGTAGGAAGAAGAATGATATATAGGAAGAATTGGGATATCTTCAAACTCATTTGATATTATCTAATTAAACAAATTAGATAATATCAATATTATCCAAAATATATTCAAATATACTAATATTAAAAAATAATCATATTTATCAAATTTTCAGTGTCAACACATACCCCTGCCGTTTCAACTCGTGCCAAGGAATATCTTAAAGGATATGATGTCGTTTCAACTCGTGCCAAGGAATATCTTAAAGGATATGATGTCGTTTCAACTCGTGCCAAGGAGCTTTGAGGGGATATGAGGCCGTGCCAAGGAGTTTTGAGGGGATATGAGGTCATTTCAACTCGTGCCAATGAACCTTGAAGGATATGAGGCCGTTTCAACTTGTGTCAAGGAGCCTGAAAGGATATGAGGTCGTTTTAACTTGTGCCAAGGAGTATCGTTTAATTTCCTCCATTTCAAACATCATGAAGGGTTTGCCCCCATCCTCAGTTGAAATGTATGTGCCTATGAAGAGATGTTGGAATATATGTGCCTATGAAGAGATGTTGAAATATATGTGCCTATGAAGAAATGAGAGGGCAGAGCTGTCTCACTATATGAGTATATATGAAAATCTAAGCATATATTATTTTAATTATATATGTATCTATGTTGAGTGCAAACTGATATTTGGAAAAATTGGCAAATCATGGTTGGTATGAATTTTTCTGCATTAGCAAAATAGCTTGGAGTGTGATCGAACCCTAATTCATCGTCACCCGTCACCATGGTATGCCATTATCTTACAATTGAAAATTGATAGGGTCCATTATCTTACAATTGAAAATTGATAGGGTAGAAATTTGAATGGTGCGTCGCCAGCGCTATGTTTTTCGTTGAAGGGTCTCCAGATTCAAATGACTTGATCTTCATGGAGGAGCGTTTATTTTCAGGATCATATTGTCATCTTTGAATAAGCTTCAAAGCTTAGGATGTTTTTATGATCTTCATGAGAGCTCCTATTTATAGTCGAAGGAAAAATGAAGAAGATAGGAAGAGTTTGAATATGTTCAAACTTCTTTTATCTTATCTAATTAAACAGATTAGATAATATCACTGTTATCTAAAATATATTCAAATATACTAATATTAAAAAATAATCATATTTATCAAATTATCAGGTACATTTCTACCAATTAAATTTCTTTGGAGTAATTCCAGATGATGTGTTTGTTGAAAGAAAATTAATTAATACTCCTATATTTGATGTTACACTAAACATAATAATTGAAATTTCATAAAACATCACGTATTTGGTTCAACTAAGCATGTCACAAAAACGTAAATCACATACAAAACCAAAAAAAAAAAAAACATTAATCATTTGATTAGTTTTGACATGAATTAGACTAAAAATGTAAATCTACCACACCCATATAAACCACCAAAACATTTTTCTCTACAACACAAATAATCAAATTGTAACACACCATCGCATTAACGTTCATCTAGTTATCAAAAAGATTATTTGGATTTTTTTTCTTTTTTCTTTTTTGTTAATAAAAAAAAGTAAGGCAATAATTAAAGAAACATTTTATACAAATAAATAACTTGATAAAAGTTCTAACAAAGCTTATAGCAACTACAAGACAAGCGAGAGGCAAAAAGAGCATATATTTAACTACATTCATAATTGTCCAAGAAAAAATATCTAACCCCCTTAGGTTAGAATATCTTTCACCTTTCAAGAAATTACATTCCTAATTGAACAAAACTCTCTAAATTGACCAAAAAAAGTTTCAACTATGTATAACACTATGTCAAATATCTTCATTTAAATACAGTGTTAAGATACAAAATGATTGTAATTACTCACAACCAAAAAACATTGACCCTATTTGGTAAAATAATTAGTTTATCAGTTAATAACTTATTTGACCACTATTAATTGTTTGACTTGACTAAAAAATCAATATAAGTGTTTGGTTAATTAACTTTTTGTAACTTCAAAATGCTAAAATTCAAAACCTACTCAAAGCAATTTTTCAATTAGCTTTTTGAAAAATAAAAATAAAAATATACCAAACAGCAATCAGCTAACAACTAATTTACCAAACACCTTTCTACAATCAACTAATATTATTAACTAATTATACCTTCTAATTAACTCAATCAGCTAACAGCTATCAACTACCCGTCATTTACCAACCAGGGCCATTGTTTATCAATATTGTGAATTCCGCAGAATGTCAAAAACTTCATGTATATCTATAGTAGGAACAATATATTATGATGTTTTGTATATTAATGGTGCTAACCATTTGTGGCAACAATCAAAACACACTTCCTCAAACCATTGGCAAATTCTTTTGAAAGAAAAACATCAAAGATTTACGTTACAAAGATTCCAAAATTAGCCTTTAGCAGGAGAGGGAGAGTGACAAGGATACAAAACCGGTAGCAGATAACATATGTAACACGAAAAACTGTGAAAAATCCATTGAAATACACGATTTGGGAAGCAGAATTTAGATGTTAATTGTTGCATCCCACAACCTAAGCAACCCGTTCCGTCCACCACTGCATATCCTTTTCCTTTCAAGGTCTGAAGAGATACACCGTACCTAAAAACACAAAAGGTAATGGATAACAACAGTTCTAAAGTTACTGGCTTGTGCAGTCGATAAGTGATGCTAAATAAAAGGAGCGAGTTGTGATAGCACAAAGTAAAGAGTTGAAAGGAAAAATAAAAGCACGTTATGGTAAACTGGAAAATGTAAGACTACTAATTCTCGTGAAGACTTGGAAACAAACCATTGCAGCTGTTTTCTGAGGAGTCCTGTAAAGCTGCCATCCACCCATCTTGGAACCAGTCCCAGATAAATTACCTAGTCTCTCTTGAGGTCGATGAAAGAGAGACATTGAATTATCCGCTGCCCCAACTCCTAGCCAGTGTTCTCCAGCATTTATGGATAATATGGAACCAGTATGAGTAGTAACGTTCTTCACACATCTTATACCACCTATACATCAAAACAAGAAGAAGAACATTAAGTACTAATTACAGAACATATTGCATTAATTATTTTAAGATGTAATATGAATGATGAAACATAGCAGTTAACATTTTTTACTTGGAGAGTTGGACGAAATAAAGGACATAATTCACTATGAAATACCATTTTTAACCTTAAAGAACTCACAGAAAAGCAAAAGGGCAAACAGTTTACATAAACAATGCACCTCCTTTAACTATGCAAAAGCAAAAATAATATACTTCAACTCCAACAGCAGATTAGAATTATCAATGAAGCCAGAAAATCATGCAAGAAATTTCCAAAAGTGGGTCAGCATTAGATATATTGATATGCTACCCGGTTATCAATAACTCTCTTTGTCCCATTTTGTTTTTCACATTTACTATTTTGAGGGTCAATTTGACTAAATCTTCTCTTTTAATACTCGAACTTGTGAAATTAAAAATTAGATATTATGAAACTACAAATTATGTATTACTTATTTCAAGAATCAAAACTCTTCTAAAAACTTACTCCGTATGTTTTAAATGACTGGTCAAAATTAGATTTCGTTGACCGTTAGAAAATGACACAGGACAACCCTTTTGGGACGAGAATAGCATTTAACATCTTATTTCTTTTTGGAAAAGTATATGTATAACCATTGCTATGTTTGATGCTGTTCAATAAAAGAGGCAGAAGATGGGTAAATTGAAAACAGAAACATCCAACAAATAATCTTAAAGATATTAATCTGAAAAGATTTATGCCATTCATACCATCATCACTTTCCCAAAACCGGAGAAGGCCATCAGTTGAACCTGAAAAGATATCATCGCACCTTAGAAGGTAATCTTGATGAATCTGGCAAGTGTGGTTTTGCACCACCATAGTAAAATCTTGAGAAATTATCTATTTATAGACTTTGGTCAAGAAGTGAGCCAGAAATCAGTAACCTGTTATTATCCCTTTATCTTGCAAAGAGTACTCCACACATAAGATTGGACCAGCATGGCAAGCTAGAACAGCATCACATGTCCCTCGGGAGACAGACCACATCCGTGCAGTCCAATCATCACTACCTGTAATAACTGTGTCCCCCACCATTCTAATTGACCTGTTTCACAAATTTATTATCGAATAACCATCAATGAGATACATAACTGGATATGAAATATTGCATGTCCTTTGCTGACCTGATCCATTTTGTGTGACCCATTAGCTTGTGCATCTGCCTTCCAGCACCGGATGTCCCAAATATTCACAACCCTTCAAACAAGAGTTAATAGATGGTCAGGTTTTGTTTGTAATAGAAATATAGAAATACAAACTCACTAACTCAGTAAAAGGAAGAAACAAATAATAAAAAGTCTCAGAAGGAAAAAATACATAATTGAACAGTAGAAAATTCTAAGCAACATACGTATCTCTGCCAGCAGCAGCCAAGATTCCTGTTGAATCATCATATTCCATACAGAGAACAGCACCTGAATAACGACCCACAGTAGCCACACAGGTATCTGTTCTCACATCCCACATTTTTACGGTTCCATCATGAGCAGCTGTAAGTACTCGCTCACCTGACAACATGCGCACACAGCTGACCTACAGGATTTATGACCATGATAAAGTGAATTGATGTCTTCAACAAGATATGGTGAAAAGGAACAGTTCCATAATTATTACTCCGTAATAAGCAATCTGAAAACATTCTATGAACATTTTTTATTTTATAAGTGAAACATTTTAAGAATATCTATGAACGGCAACACAAAAAACAAGTATCAGTAATTAAAACTCTGATTGTTTGGGTTTTCCAAAAAAAAAAAAAAAAAAAAAAAAAAAAAAAAAAAATCTGATTATTTGGGCTTTTAAGTCCAAGCCACTAAGCAAAAGCCTCATATGAATAGAAACCTTTGCTCTGGCCAATTTGCATACTTTTGGGAAGGAGCCAAGAAGCAAGCATTAGTAATGAACAGAAATCTGTTCGCTGCAGTATCAAATCTCTTGAATGGAATAATCTGTACTTGAAAAGTATGAGGTGCTTGCAAAAGTAAAATTAACTCTATGTTGCGTCCAGGTGCGGTGAGAGGAGAGCCATTGATTTTGCTTAAATCAACGTCCAGGATTACCAAATTAAAAAAAAAAAAAAAAAAAAAAAAACGCGGTGCAATTTGGTAATTTTTGTATCTAGGTCAAATTTAAGGTGCTTGAGTTTTGTGCTTAAGGTGCATGAGGTTTGTGCTTAAGGTGCGTGGTTGTGTACTTAATGTGAGCAGTTGTTGAAACTTAATTGCGTGAGTTTTGTGCTTAAGGTGCGTGGATTTTGGGCTTAATGTGAGTAGTTGTTGAAACTTAAGGTGCGTGGGTTTTCTTCTTAAGGTGCGTTGCTTTCCTTCTTTAGGTGCGTGATTTGTATGCTTAAGGTGCGCGTCAGTTGTGTGAAACTTAAGGTGAACCATTTTAAAACCTTAAGTATGTGGTTTGTGTTCTAAAGGTGCTTTGTTCTGGAGTTAATTACCGATTTGAGTTTAATACTCAAAATTGTCCTCGACTATAGTGATTTTTCTCAATTTCGTCCTAAATGACTTTGGTGACCTAATATTGTCCCAGACTTTTGTGTTTTCGCTCAATTTAGTCCTCTGTTTGTTATTCCGTCAAATTGGTGTTAAATAAATGGACAATTCAATTAAATGTCAATATTGACCTCTCTTTACTTTCAAACATGCGAAGTGAGAAATCTTTCTTTGTTGCATGATACACCCAGAATTACTCACAGACCTACGAATCAAATTTTATATTCGCAGGTTTAAGAGTGATTTTGGAAGTAATTCGTAAAAAAAAATGGATTTCGCACTTCACATGTCTATGAGTAAAGAGATGTCAATATTAAAATTTACTGAATTGTCTATTTATTTACAACAAATGGACGGAATAACAAATGGGAGACTAAATTAGCAAAAACACAAAGTTTGGGACTAAATTGAGCAAAAACAAAAAGTTTGGGACTAAATTGAGTAAAAACACAGGAGTCTGGGACAATATAAAGTCACCAAAGTCATTTAGGACGAAATTGGAAAAAAACCACTATAGTCAAGGACAATTTTTGGGTATTAACTCTTACCGATTTGGTCAATCGACTATGAGGATTTCACCAATTTGGTCCTCGACTATCAAAATTCCTCAATTTGGTCCCCAACTATGGCATTTACCTAATTTGGTCCTAAGTATTATTTTTCGTCAAACCTAAAGGGCAATTTTGGGGATTATTAAAAAGAATTATTATTACCTCATCATCTTCCATGCAAATTATCATTATCATCTCCAATTTCCAGCCAATATCATCATCATCAACGCCAACATGTCATTTCTTCACTAGACTTCACCCTTAATTCTCAACACCAATCAACACCATATAGCCGATCACCTCTTCAACTACACCGCTGGACATCACCACCATCCACAAACTCGCGGATGCCGCCAGAACGTTCCGCCGTCGCTGCACGCCAGTCAACGCTACCCCAACTACTACTGCTAGTTTAGCCGAGAGAGGGGAATGAAGGTAGAAGGTGGGAGTTGCTACTGTTGGAGCTCCTCCAAGACTGCCGCCGCAACAGGAAGCGAGAGAGAGAGACCATTGCTCGCCACTGACTTGCTCTGCTTCGCCGGAAAGGACATCGCCGGAGTGCTTTTGAGATGAGAGGGATAAGCGAGGGAGGGAGAGATAGAGTCCACCGACGTGCCTTGCTGTTGCCACTGGTCAAACACTTCGCCGATCTATAGTCTGCGTCGTCGAAGAGTGAGGAGTGAGGGTGAGACGTCGCCGGGAAGAACTAGCTGAAACCAGAAGTCACCGTAGATTCGCACGCGTCGGTGCTCTGCTCACCCCACTGATGTAGGGTTTAGTTGTTGCTTGAAAGACAGATGATTTCTCAACTTCATTACTCAAATTTTCGACTAGAGTTATGCAATTAGGGTTTCGTATTTGGGAATTCAACGAT
Source organism: Ipomoea purpurea (assembly GCA_009835305.1). Taxonomy (NCBI): domain Eukaryota; kingdom Viridiplantae; phylum Streptophyta; class Magnoliopsida; order Solanales; family Convolvulaceae; genus Ipomoea; species Ipomoea purpurea. Next base: position 16,206 of record VALG01011432.1, read on the forward strand.
TAGAAGATTTTGTTTGTTTGAAATAAGGCAAAACGTGGAATTAACTTAGATAGTCAAGAAAGGAAAAATAAAAAATGTCTTCAAGTTTATTGCCTTAAACAAGTTGGTTTGACTTTAGGACCAAATCGGGTAAAAATGCCATAGTCGGGGACCAAATTGAGGAATTTTGATAGTCGATGACCAAATTGGTGAAATCCTCATAGTCGAGGGACCAAATCGGTAATTACTCCTTTGTTGTGTGTTTAAGGTGCGTGGTTTGTATACTTAAGGTGCGCCATTTTAATGCTTAAGGTGCGTCCTTCGCACAACCGCACGGGAACCCTTCCCCGCCCCTGAACCATTCCCTATATATATATATATATAGGGGTATATTTGCAATTTTTTTTTTAAATATGCATAAATATTAATTGTCAACTGGTTCCATAATTAAAAGTGCATACACTATTGGGATATATAGACCATAAAAAATACAGGAGTATATAGGGGTTGGCGTAAGGAATAAGAATCCGCATTTCTTTTGACCTTTTCTCTTTTTCAATCAGACCCCTGAAATGCATTTATTTTTAGAAAATGCGCCTAGAAACCTATTTTAATTATGGAAATGTTTGCAAAATGTTTCTGGCGAGTTTTCAATGTGGAAATATGTCCGCAACACAAAAATGTTGACCCCTAACAGCTTTTGTGCATCACATATTTGCACCATATACTCTACCCATCAAATTAAGTAAGCAAGTACATATTTATTGTGAAAAAGTGAAACTATTGGACACATAAAGGAACTGGCTGTTCTTATTCTAATCTTACCTTTCTAGAGTTTGAGCTTACACAAAGTTCAATTTTACTGTACTATGATCATTATTACTTCAAATTAGCAGCTGCCTAAGTATTTCCTTCTCCCATACCTAAGTATTTCCTCTTCTGGCAACTTGCAGCTTTTACAAAAAATAGAAAATCTAATACTCCATTTGGAAAAGTGGAAGTATCCGAATAAAGTAGCACATGGGGATAAATAAGATATGTTAAGATAGATGTAGTGTCAAACCTGTGCCTCATGGCCCTTCAGTTCTTCAAGTAGCTGAGTTGTCTGTTTATCCCAGACAATCACATTCTGGTCATCAGATCCTGATACTACTTTCCCTCGATCAGAATAATTGCCCTGACAGTCCTGCATAGAAGATAAATAGAAAATTAATTTAAAAAATACATCCTTTTTTTTTTTTGTATGTAGCTAAAGCTAAGAACTTTATATATCTTTTGCAGGCATTCAGTTAAAATCAGCCAATTAAAAGAAGGATGAAAAAGTTTAGCACCTAGAATGCCCTTCCAATGTTTCCCTAAGTTCAGAACCACGGAGGCTGGGGTCCCAAATTCTAACCTGCACAAATAAGACAATACATTTCAAATCAAGATGGAAGTTCACGTTGCAGAAACAAGGACAACAAAGATGTGAATAGAGGACTGAAAAATCCTCCTTCCACTCTAAGAAGAACGTTAAACCAAAAACCTCCTACCCCCATAAGATGAATATTATGTCAAGCCAACCATTTATAAAGCACCAACACTTGTGTCCACAAATTATAATTTCACCCAGAACGAATACACCCTTTCTCATTTTAGAGTTTATCAACATAAAGTTTTTAACTGCATTAAGTCTGTCCAAAGACTACTAAGACATGATTCCCAATAGTTAGGGACCATTTGGTAACTCAATAAGTTGCTTCACGTGTGCCGAATATTTTTTGAGATGCCAAACACATGAAAATATTCCGATGATGGGTGTCACTCGGTGTTAAAACCTAGTACTTTTTACCTACTCTAATATCATATTGAAGTATATGATCCACCTCAAGTAAAAGCTTAAAGTATTAGTGAAGATATTCATTAATCATTTTATATTTATCCTCAAACACTGTATCTTTTGAGCCCAACACTATATAACATATTTTTTGTTATATTGGGAGAGAAAACACTTGAATTTCTCAAGAAAAATATAGAGGTTATACACACATATAAATGCACTCATACAAGGAGCAATGGCTAAATTCTCTAACATCAAATACTACATACATAAAAGCAAGGAACTTGAATTGACAAGAGACAATGTTACTTGTTGCTGTGCATTTTGTTAATTTCTTTACCTAAACAATCATGTGAAGTTAAAGGCATTTAATTAGAGAGACAAATCTTGTATGTCTAGCAGCTAGCAATTATGGGGAGTGGCCCTGAATGGAAAACTTCTTAACATAATATTTTAAATCATTATGATATCTCACCGTGGTGTCAGTGCTTCCACTGATAAAGAAACCTGCATCCTCACGTCCCCAACTAGATCCCACACCTCTCTTTTTGTCACACAATGTATGGTGGTGACTGCTCCAGTGTGGCCTCTGAGCATACGAATGCTGGTATGCATTTTTTTTTGCCCAGCTGCAGACAATTCTTGTTTGCGAGGAGCCCCATTCTCATTAGAGGCTAAATGAAGAAGATAATGAGGCTTCAAAAGGCAATTCTACGCAGGAATTATTGTATTAGACTTTGAAAGGATATGTACCTAAAGCGCCACTATCAGAAGCCCACTTGCGAACCCGACTAAATGAGTTGGCTCTCAGTGAAGACTCCCTGCTGAACATGCTCTGGACCCAACTTCGCCCAACACCTGATACCTCAGCCAGTTGTTGAGCATCATCAGCGGCATCTTTACGTGGAGAGGGAACACCAAAGGCTGATACAGATTGTGATTTGACTGAATAGATTCCCCAGTAACCAATGAACATCTGCCGGATATGTGATAAGATATCCCCGAAGTCCTTATCTGATTCAATTGGTCAAATCATCACATTTACAAGTAAATTCACAAACATTAAGTATTACTATTTGTTTCATTTTCTCATATTAGACTTTCAAAATCTAAGCTGAAAGAGAAAGACAAATTAGTTCTGAACGTTAGTATCATAACTGAAATTGAAGAGGAGTTGAACAGTGCATAAACTCTATAAAGTAACTTACAATATGCTTAATAACCAATGTTATTCTTCCCAGCAATAGTTTCAATCATATACCACGCATCATTGTCATGAAGTCCAAGCCCAGCCTTATATAACAAGAGAAGATTAGGAAATGACTAACAGAAACTGCTGTTGATTAAAAAAAGAAAAATTTAACAGTTGCTAGAAAGAACATTTTTTCTTTCTTTCTTTCAGCATGGGGTACGGAGGCATTACCATGTGAGTTGCGACAACAATAAGCTGAGTTGTTACCAAAGTTGCGTAATTTGTTGACCTGACATAAAACCAGGGTTTGCATGAACACGCATGAATTTATAACATTTTTTTGTCTCCAGATTTCCAAGTTGCACTTTTATATAAACATTGGGGGTGGATTAATGTTCATAAGACACGCAACCACAAAATTTTAATATGTATACACAGACACATATATGTTAGTACTAATTCATGCAAGCTGATCCACTCACAATGTCAACCAAGGACAGTGTGCATATTAGGCATAATGGGAGTTTCACACTCTCTAGGTGACTTCTTAATATGCATTCTAGATTCATCTACCCATTACTCTTCATTCTCAAGATATGAAGTAATACACTCTTAACTGTGCCTATGTTAGTATATAACTGAGTAATAAAACTAATCCAATGTGATTTGAATATCATTTCAATAAAATATTTTATAGTATGTATGACTATTACACAAATCTTCAACTAAAAATTGTCCTTATGTGCCAGGTTACCATCACATACAGACAAGTGGCTAGAACACTCCGATTTTCTTAAAATAGGATAAGTGTGTGGGGAGGCATCTTTCTTGGAGTACAAGACTATTGATGTCAAATGTGGAAATGCATCATAAAATCCCCATGCTTGTTATCAGGGTAACTGTGCAAATAAATACACAAAAGAGTAAAGGATTCTAGATGAGCTTATGCTTAGGCTGGATACAAACCAAATGCATATCAAGTACTAGGGGAGTTCAGATAGCAAACATTTTGTTACTGGTTGAAATTGAATAACTAGTAAATTCAAACAGGCCATGGAAAGGAAAAAAAAAAAAATAAAATAAATAAATAAAAATAATGGTGAAAGTGATGAAGAAAAGACCCATATATATTGAGGAATTCGGTCTCTCTTTCACACACACATACAAAACGGAAATCACAAAGCAGCATTCCTTACTTGCTAGAATATCTATCCAGTAGAAAGTCAAAGTAACCTTCCCAAAAGCTGCAAAGAATCAAGGGATAATAGTTATAATAAGCCAAATAAAATATTTGAGAAGCATCTGAGTTTCTAAGACAGTTTTACAACACTGAGAACTGAAGCCGGAAACTGTGTGACACTGAACACTTTAAATTGCTGCAATTCATTTCATTACCAGCAAATTTAAAGACTGGAGTTAATTACATTTTCAGAAAACAAATAACTGTGAATTCATCAATTGTTTAGAAATCATGTATAACATAATTTTTGTACAGATAATGGTTATCAAATATTAACAAATTTCACACCACACTCGCATGTGGGCCAAATACCTTTTTGATGAGTCAAATAAAAGGCCATATTTTTATGACTGGTAGTGCACTGGTGCACGGGATTCAAACCAGGACCTTTTGTGTGCTTTAGTACCCCATATTAAATGAAGTGTTTCACCTCAACTAAAAGCTAAAGCAATTAGCAATGATATACATTAAACATCTTATATTTATCCTCAACAATATGTATAGAAGTTTGAGCCTTGTGGAGTGACCAAGTGCTTACAGGTAGATATTTAGGGCACCTAGGACAGAAAATTGGTTAAGGACAAGAGGATGCTGATAAATTTTTGTGAAAGTAAGAGGTCTATAGAAGCATTAATTATGGACACTATTCAAAAATAGGAGAGAGAAAATGAGTAGAAGACAAAAGAATGGATGACGTAAATAATACAAATTAATCTCAGCTTGAAGAAGCAAATAAGTTGCAGGTGCCAAACAAAAATCCAATTCTTGAATTTCATTAGGTTTTTAGCTCAAAGAAGCTTTCTACATGGTCAGCTCTTTGGTTCACACAACGTTTTTATACACAATTATTTGGGGTTCAATTAAGGACTCTTGACATATTCACAAGTGCTGCTTTTCAGGTTTTACAGTGGTCTTGGTACTAGTTCGTAACTTGCAACAGCTCAGTTGCATGCCTTTGGTTGAATTTAAAGTGGCACAACTTGCTTATCAGAAAAGGCACAAGTGCACAACTGAATAGACAGGAAAAAAATGAAAAGGAAAAACACAATTTATGGAGTGGAACATGTTAGAGAGATAAGTGGGGAGTTGAGAGACTAACTCCTAGCCTAGGGTTTTGAGTTTCAATTATGTGGTTAATGTCTCTCATCCTTCTATACAAATAGCCTAGCTTGTATAGCTTCATCATCAGTAAAATATACACTCTTATAGTCATATGAACCTTTCTCTTTGTTAATCAACAGAACACATAAAAATGAATTATTTTCACACGAAAGACCTTTATCTTGACACAGGTGAATGTCAGAAGCATACCTCAATTCCTCCCAGATGGAAAGAGATCGAAGATGTCTTTGAACATAGTCAGAAACATTATTCATGTCCTTTTTGTACAGTTCAGCAGAAACTTCAAGGGCATCTCTGACTGTTGCCATGTCATTACGGGAAGTAGCACGGCTAATAGCCGTTTTTAGCTGCAGTTTTGCAAAAATAATTCATGTTATAGAAAGCATGACCATGAGGATCTTTTAAACCTCTTCCCCAACTGGGCCTCTCAATTTTGTATCACGTTACTTCTGCAAAGACCCTTATTGTACCCACTTTGTTCAGTTCAAAATTCATTTTGTTTCAAAAGTGGAGGATATTGTAATGCAGAATATTGATCTATGTTCATATAGCAATTACAAGATAAGCCAATTTTGCAATATCAGGATATTAGCATTATCTCAGTTTTCTAAGAAATTTTTCTGAATTGTTTAGTTAAAAACAAATTCTAAATTCTGTATGAGCAGGAGGTTAAAACATCTTATCTTACTAATTCTATAAAATCCAAGAGTGAAAACACTTTTCAGATCAAAAAAGCAAAACTATGCAAATTTTTTTTCCATTTTTTTGAGTTCTTTAAGGGTCCGTTTGGAAATCCAAAAAATGACTTTCCAAAGTCACTTTCTGGATTTTCCAGTGTTTGGCTATCAAAGGAAAATGAAGCCAACAGAAAATACTCATTTTGGTCAAATGGAAAATGACCCATTTTGGTGGAAAATGTCTTCCTAGATTTTTTTTTTTTCCATCATGTTTCTTAAGTTGAAAACTATAAAGCAAAAAGTCCTTTAAGGATCCATTTGGAAACCCAGAAAATGACTTCCAAGTGTTTGGCTATCAAAGGAAAATGAAGTCAATGGAAAATAATCATTCTGGTCAAAGGAAAAATGACTCATTTTGGTGAAAAAATGTTTTTCTACATTTTTAGTTGGAAGACATTTTCCAAATCCCTTTCACAGTTCTCGCTCTCTGAGTGGTGTCAAATGAGTGGCTTGGTCCGCATCTGTGGTCATTATTTAAACTAGACCAGGCTAACCCAGCTAAAATATGGGTCATTTGAGGCTACACAATAAAAATCCTAGCCCGGCTAAGACCAACTCATAGTCCAAAAGGTTAAAATTTTTAAATTTTTTATTTATTTTATTTAATTCAGAATTATTACATTTATCAATACCTGATTAAAATATGATTGGGTTGGGCTAGAATAAACAATAAAAAACTTGACCTAGCCCACAACCCAAAATTTATTTTTTTTTAATTATTTTTTTCTTCAATTTCTTTAGTTTAGAAAATTACATGGAATAAGGTCCAAATTGGTCGCTGAATGTAACCTAAAAGTGCAAATAGGCCACTGCACGAAAAAACAAAAAAAAAAACAAAAACAAAAACAAAAAAGTACAATTAAACCATTGAACACCTCCTTTCAAAAAAAAAAAAAAAAAACCATTGAACACCCAAATATATGCAATTTCACTTGATAACACCCATTTCTTCCTGTTGCTTGCTTACGTGGATGGTCAGTTGGCATTTTTTAAATAATTTTTAATAAAAAACTTTTTTTAAAAAAACCTACCGGGTAGCCACCGGTCACCCTCCTTGCCCCTCCTTCGTCTCCAGTTTGGAGACGAAGGAGCCGGCCACCCCGGCGGTTTTTTTAATGTTTTCTTATTAAAAATTATTAAAATAATTTTTAAATAAAATTTAATTTAATTATTTGATCAACATGTCTCTTGACCGAAAAATTTGACAGTAAGACCAAATGTGATACAAATTACAAAGTTATGCACCTAATTTGAAATATTAATACTCAAGGACTAAATGTGATACAAATTAAATAGTTGGACCAAATCTGATACATGTACAATAGTCAATTGACAAAGTGCTATTTTTTCTAATAATAATAAAGAGTAAAGAAGAAGACAATAGAAGAATATAACTTGGAGAGAAGACACACTTAAAGGAAGAAAGAGGGAAGAAGAGAAAAGTTAAAAAAAAAAAATTAGGGCCAACTCACCATCCGTAAGCAAGAGGAAAGCAAAGGGAATTAAAAAAAATGCCAACTCACCATCCACGTAAGTGGACAACCGGAAGAAATGGATGGTAACTTGCTATCAAGTGAAATTGCATACATTTGGGTGTTCAGTGGCCTAATTTGCACTTCTTCTTTTTCATTCAGTGGCCTAATTGCACTTTCAGGTTATGTTCAGTGGCCAATATTCCTTATTACATTTATCATTATCTGATCAAATATGGGTCGGGTTGGGGCAATCCAAACAATAAAAATCTTGTTCTAACATGACCTACAATCCAAAAATTTTAAAAAGTTACAATTTATAATTATCAATTTATGTATTTATTTTATTATAATAAGTTATAAGCTAAAATTATACATTTACACCATTTTATTATAGTTATTGTTAATATTTATAGTTATACAAATTTTAATTTGTAACTTTATTTTAATACAAGTAATAATTATTATCATCATTAACATAATTACTATTACTATTTTACAAAAAATAACTTTGTAATAGATTATTGTTCTATTTTAGAAAACAAACCAAATAGAAAAATATAATTTTTTGACTTAGCCAAAAAAAAAAAAAAAAAAAACCGTTTTATGACCTTAAGCCAAACACTATAAAATGAAAACCAAAATATGTTTTCCGAAAAATGACTAATTTTTCAGAAATCGTTTTCCATTAAACATTTTCCGAGTTTCCAAACATACCCGAAGTGAAGGTGTGTAATAATTGTGGCAATTTAGTATTTGTTTAGATATATACCAGTTCTTTCACAGCAATAAACTGCTCCTCAGTCAATTGACAGTTCCAGCCCTATACAACAAATAAAATAGATGTAAAAATAGACTTAAAATTAGGGTAACATTTTAAGCAATCATGAGAAGTGGAAGCTACATACTGAATATATGTGCTCTTCTTATACATTCAACAAAGCCACTACCACCAATCCCCTCTGCATCAGATTCAATTAGAGCTGTTTCAAAAAGTCAACACAGGTTGTCAATTCATGAGTTCAATAGTGCAAGACAAATAACATTTGGCATAAATATCAACAAAGAATGGGAGATTAATGAAAAATGAACTTCAGAATCTCTCTGGAAAAGCATACCGAGGATAGTTCCATATTCAAATGATGATAGAGGATCATCAGTTGCACCCAATTTCAAGAGGCGTAACCATAGTCCCTAAACACAAAGCAAACATAAATCATTCCACTTGAACTTGAATAGCATGTTAAAAACAAAAATTAAGGGACTTGCTTGGATCTGCATATGATTATTATCTTAATCTTCAAAGTTAGGTATTGGAATGGGGAACCTAATGGGGACTATGACCTTGACTTCAAAACTTATGACAAATAAAATAAAACTAATTAACAAAGTAAGATCAATGTAGAATTTTCAGCACTAAAATTTATCCAGAAAAGCCCATTTTCCAGTTGAACATAAAACAAAGAGCATTAAGGCATGTATACAAAGATATATCTAGAAGGATCTGAATCCTTATTGGCAAAAGAAAATGATATAAATAAATATGTTATACGCTGTTAGGAAAATAGTTTATCACTTAGAGACAACTCGAGGTGGAAAGTAAACACTCAGTATAAAATGGAAAAAAGAGGGTAAGACTTGATAATAAAGACCATTGTTTCAAACTTCCTATAAATTTTATTCTTACCTTACATTTCTTTTCAAATAAATCCAATATGAACTACCCATTGAAACATAGAGGAAAGCAGCACAGAAGTGAGAATTCTGACTAAATGGAAATCTTTTCAAAAGCAAAAAAGGTTTTACCTGCAGCTTTACTTTTATGTCCAAAACCATACGCTCTCTCTCTGCCTGCAAGAGAGAAATCCATTTGTCTTAAGATAACTGTAGGCCTTAATCACATAAATTTTAATCATGATTAGGATACTTACTGCTCTCTCCCTCGGACTTAGGCTCTCAGCTCTTGAGTCATTACCAACAAGTGCCGAAGGTGAACTAATAAAATTGTGTAAAATTTAGTATTAATTGACAATGATCTTACCTGTAATATTAGTAAGGCACCACAAAATATCAGAATAAATTCTCACATCAGACATACCTAGGAGTAAGCCTGCCAGAATATTCAAGAGCTCCACTTGCTGTGGCTAGAATCTGCTTCCTCTTCTCCTCCTGCTCTTCTGTTCTCTCATTTGCAGGAAACCTGTCGTAACAATATTTGGCACCTGATCCTGGGTGGACGGAAAAATTCAGTCCATCTGGAATGTTGAATATTTCATCTGGACAACAGGCTGAACTGTCAACATTCAGTAGATGGGGCAGGGTTAAGATACCCCTGATACTCCAACATCCAGATCAGATATAGTTATAATCTCTGGCTCAGATAAAAGAGATGGAAGAATTGATAAAGGATTCTGATCCCTGCCAATGGCATCTTGCAACTTATCAAGGAGATTGTTATTGCTTTCATCTGAACCAAGACCTCTTTCCAGGTAATCCATGAAACCCTGAGACTCTAAAAACTGACTTATCTGTTGAAACCAGCAGAGACAAATATTTGAGTTGGAAGACAAAATCTTTTAAAATTAAAAGAGAAATTGAAAACATTAGAACTAGTAAGAAAGAATTTTCCTAGGGGAAAATGTTTCAAATTTTCATAGTCCATAAAATACTAACATTTGGATATGATAAGTAGATAACTACTAACATATTTTATGCATGAGAAAATTTGAAGTGTTATAAATTTGAGAAAATTATCACCATTGAATCTGGTGGCTGGTTGGTTGACGAGAGCGCTTCTTTAAGAAAGCTTGAGTGTTGAAGACCTGAGTTGCAGTATTTTCCTGACAAGGAATGTTGATAATAGTAATTGTCACTTCATATTGCCTAACGAATATTCATTTAGAGAAAAAGTAAAAAGATTCAACTATAAAATTGCGGTAGCCACCTAATATGGAAGCCAGGAATTTTAAGAATATGAACCTGCACATTTGAAACAAATACAAGAACTGAGAAACTTAGGGAAATGCATTGTGATAATGTTATCTGCATAGCATTAATTAGATGAATATAACTAGCACAGAGCTGAAGTTGAAAGAAAAAAGATAAGCACTAGTCCAACTTGCAAGTGCTTAACTCATAAAAATGTAGCAATATGCCAATAGTGAAGAAATTTACAATGGGCATTTTGCAGCAGTACACAGAACATTTCTGATGACACTACATCGCAATAATTATCACTAAACATAGGTGTTCATCACTCCATTGAATTAGACAGAATTTATTAAAAATCAGCACCAATCAAAATGACAAAACTATCGGACTTCAGACATAAAATCAGCAGTTAATCCAAGGAAAGAATGAGTAGTCAATGAAATTTTAATTTTCCACAATGACAACCTAAGCTGAAGATCATGATCTTCTCCCCATGGCCTGCTCCCACCTCTAGATTCTGTTCTGTGGCATTACCCATACTGGACTTCATCTGGTCTATCCCAACAACATTTGGATACAACAGCTTCATAATTTCACCACGCAAAGTGCTATACTCAGGCTCTGGTACAGAGGGAATCTCCTCAGATGTAGTGATGGTATTATGTTCAAGGTCCACAATAACTACCTACAACATCAAAGAATGGGTAACATCTAAGTTACTATCAATAAGAATAAATAAATAAATAAATAAATAAATAAATAAATAAAAGATGATGAAGAAGACAGTAGATAGGCATGGCAATGCAGCAATAAAAACATTGTGGTCTCAACACAGAAGCCTCACAAACTGGTAAAGCAAATAAAGAGGGCCTAGCTCCAATTAGGCAAGAACTTGAAGTCCTATATCCTACTTTTAGTAAAGATATTAACATTCCACAATAAGAACACATCCTTGACAAATTGCAGCATAGGCCCACTGAATATCTCCCAAGGCCAGTATAAAATATCACAACTAACAAATGTTTAGTTGCTTCCTCAGATTTCATGTTTTTCCTTCTCAGCTTTGATGTAAAAGAAGTCATAAGAACATTAAATGTTTCAAGTTATGATGCTTGCTTCTGTAAGAACACACTTCCTACCAATGACCGTGTTAAATATTGTTCAGAACTAATAATGATTAATCACAGTCCTAATAAACCTTCCATAGTAAAAAGCATATATCATGTCATAACAACTTCCTCACGGTATTTACCAAGTTGGAACTACTGTCTTTAATTTTAGTGCTTTCTTTTCTAAAACTATCTGCAAAGATTCTTATGGTCTTCCAGAATCATTACAACACACACACATAAGTACATAACATATTTGTTCATCAAAAGTTTGCTATATCCTTCACATAGCTTGCTCCATCCTTCATATAACCAAAAAGACATGGGAAAAAAACAAAAACAAAAAAGAGTAAACAGCATAGTGAAGAAATGCAATCCAACAAACCATTACAAAAAATCGTAACAAGCGGAATGAACAACTGGTACTGAAAATTGAGCAAGGAAATTGAGCATCCAACTGTTGATTGAACTTTTTGTTGAAGTATAGGAACTTACACCGTCCATCATAAGACCATATGTATCAACACCAGAATGAAGTCCCATCATATATGGTGTAGGTGCATCAATATAGTCTACTCCACTGAAAAATAGTAATGGAATGTAGACATGCTTCAGCACAAGAAAGATAAAAGTATCAGATGACAGTCCACGGAAAGATTAAAATCTGATTAATTCTATATAGCATTGTACAATACTTAAACTGCACTTATAGGCCATCTATAAACAGAGCGTCTATAAAGAGAGTATATTTATCATTCCAGTAAACATACCTGCCACCGAAATGGATAGATTAAATGGCATATTGCCTCTGATACGAGGGTTAAAAGAGAATACCTGATAAAAATAGCATATTACTAGATAGACAAGAATTTCGGGCTTAATTCATCTTACTAGACCAACAAAAAATGAACCTAAACAATACTAACACATTGAATAAATGAAAATTGGATTTCATGGACGGCATGAGAATTAAACGAATAGAAGAACTCCTCCCTAGTTTTTTTCACATTAGAGACGGTAAACATGAGTCTTTGATGCACCATATGTGCAATATTTCAATTTCAATAAAATGAGCCTAGGATTTTTTTTTTTCCTACAAGTGACAACAGCCACAAGAAAAAATGAGATCCCAAAAGAGACGAGATTATAAATGTAGTTTAAATTGTTTAAACAATAATATAAATAAAAATAGTGCTTTAGACTAGAGCTAGTCAAAATGTCAACCCTAAAAAGCAGAGATTATAAACTCTTTAAATTTTTAAAGAGTAAATAAATAGAGGGGGGCTATAGACTACAGCTATTCAAAATGGCAAAGCAAATGAAGTCATGCATGATACTGTGAAATGCAATTTCCGAAAGAAAGCATGACGCATCTTAACCACATTCGTTCTCTAAGAATAGAATACAAAAATATACTTGTCTGATCGAAGTAATATCCTTCTTTCAAGCAACACAGCAATAAACAGCTGGATGACATTGTCAACATCCAAACACTGAACCAATGGCTGGAATGATATCTGGAATTAAACAAAAAATCCAATGCACAGTATGTCAAATTTCCAAATACTAAATCAAACTAAATCTCTAAAAACAAAGCCTAAACAAAACTAATATGCATACATCAGCATGGGGGAGCCCATCTTTTGGTGGAACCTCAACAGAAAGTAGGGTATTCTCAACAGCAAACAGCACCCTATCCCTTCCAGGATTAGGCAAAGGTACATTGGAGACTACATATGCGATGAACATCCCACAATGGCTTGCTGAAATTATTGAAGAGCTGTGAACACTTAATACAATGACAAACAATAAAATGGGAGACTTCTGTTGTTCAAGTAATTTTTATGATTAAAGTAGGGAGGGGAAATAAAAGTATCATGAAGCATTTATATGAAGTTAGTGGAAATTAGAACACTATTTTTCCTTTTGCTAATTTTAATTTGGCATGAGAAACGAAGGTTTTAACTAGAGGAAAAAGGTTAATGAGTAAAAAGGCACATCTAGAATATGAAGATGAGGATGCAGATTATTTGAAACTCAAGACCTTTTTGCAATAGTTAATTCATAAATATAGTTAAGTGGCCCATTTTGGCAGCAGAAAAACAACACGCTAGTAGCCCAAGTTTGAACAATGTGGCAAGACAAAGACCAAGGAAGGACCATGTTCTTTGAAAAGTTTAAGCTACTATCTTCATTTCTTTTATTTGAGGAAGAACCCGTGCAATCATATTAAAGTAAGGTAAACCTTCCTGCCAAACATGACACCTACCTGTTCTGTTTTCTAGGGTAAGAAACTGATGTGCTTAAACTTCAAAACTAAAAGATTCAATTTCTTCATATAAATTTGAAATGTTATGCAATACAGCTGTTAAATTCTACCAAGTTGAATGATTGTTTAAACGCATACAATTTAAAATCCATACCTACTTCCGGGGAAAGGAAAAGGGGAAAAAGCACAAAAAAGCGTAAAAAAATTTTTTCCCTTTCTAAGGAGGGCTTTTTTTTTTTTTCTTTTTTTTTCCGTTAAAGAATTTTCCCCCCCCACCCCCCCCCCTAGAAAACACTTAAAAAGGGTTTTTTTGAAACCGTTGGGAAAAAAAAAAAAAAACAAAAAAGGAAAACTAAGGGAAAATGGCAATTTTTTATCCCAAAAAAAAAAGCCAAAATTGAAAAAAAAATTTTTTTGGCCCCAGGGGAAAATGCGAAAATAAAGGCTTTCTTTTTTTTTTTTTTTTTTCCCCCCCAAAAAAAAGCCAAAAAAAAATAATCCCTTCAACAAAGAAATACCCAGGAAAAAATTTTTTTCCCCTTTTGTCGGAAAAACGGGCCAAAATTGCCCAAAAACTAACAAATAAAATTTTCCTTTTTTGAAACCCCCCCCCCAAAAATCCCAACCCCCTCCTGTTAGAATTTTTTTTAAAAAAAAAAGTTTTTGCCCAAAATCCAAAAGGAAAAAAAAGAGAGCAAAAAAAAAAAACAAAATTTAAAAAAAAAGAAAAAAGGGAAAAAAAAGTTTAAAGAAAAATTATTTCCCCTAATTGCCAAGAAAATAAAAGTTAAAAAAAAACGAAATTAAAAACCAATTTAATTTGGGGGGGAATTTTTTTTGGTTGGGGGGGTTTTTCACTGGAAATCCCCCAGAAAAAAGTTTTTTTTAATCAAAAAGCAAAAAGTTTTAGAAGAAAAAAAAACAAAATTGCCTGCAAATAAAACCCCAAAAAGTTTTTTTTAAAACCAAATTGGAAAATTTTTAAAACCTTCCCTTTTGGAAAAAAAAGTTTTTTTGGAAAAAAATGGAAAAATTTTTAATTTTTTAGGAAAAAAAATCAAAACCAGAAAATTTTTGGAAAAATTTAAAGAAAAAAAAATTTCCCCCAAACACCCAAAAAAAGCCCTGGCCAAAAAAAAAAAAAAAACACCCAAACTTTGGCCCAAAGAATTTAAAAAATTTTTTTTGGTTTTTAGACCCCAAGCCCCAAAAAACCCCCACCAAACTTTTAATAGGAACAAAATAAAAAAAACAGGGTTTTTTTTTGGGAAAACCTTTTACCCAAAGGGGAAAAAAAAAAAAAAAATGGAAACAAGCTTTTTTTTTTAAATTAAAACCCCATCAAAAAATCCCCAACCCCCTTTTTCGCTTTTTTTTTTTTGGGCCGGCAACCAAGGCCCCCAAAAACATTTTAAAAAAAATTAACCCCCTTTTTTTCCCAAAAACCTTAAAACCCCCCCCCTCCAAAGCCCCCTTTTAAAAAATTAAGGATTTTTTGCCAAAAGAAAAAAACAAAGGGCCCAAAAAATACCCCGGTGGGGGGGAAAAATCCCCTAAGCTATACTTAAATTTTTTAAAAAACACCTTTTCCCCTTTTTTTTTAAAAGCACAAAAGTGGGAACCCAAAAAAAGTGGGGGGGGGGCCAAAAACCCAAAAGGCAAAAAAAAAACCCCCCTTTTTTCCCAATCAGAAAATTTTATAATAAAATTTTTTTATCCTTAAAAAATTAAAACTTTTTTTTAAATGGGATCCCCCTTTTCCCAAAATGGCAAAAAAAAAAAAAACCCACTGGGAAAAAGAAAATTTTGTGGGGCAAAAAATTTATTTAAAATTTATCTTTTAAAACTCCCCTCAATCGTTTTTTTTTTTTTTGAAATTACCAAAAACCCAAAAACCCCCAAAAAAAAATGCCCTTTGGTTTTTAACTATTAAAAATTCCCCCCCCAATAAAAATAATTTGGCCAAAAAATTTAACTTTTGGGGGGGAAAAAAAAAATGGAAAAGAAAATTAAAAAGGTAATTTTTTTTTGCCCCCTTAAAAAAAAGCAAAAAAATTTTTTTTTTTTTTTTTTTTTTAAAAAATTGGGGGGAAAAAAAATTGGAAGAAGGAAAATGGCTTTAACAGTAAAGAAAAAAGCCCTTTTGAAGGGAAAGGGAGGAAAAAAAAAAAGGGAGGAAATTTTAAAAGGAGAGGTTGAATTTTTTTTTAAAAAGAGGGCCCCCGGGGGGGTTTTTTTAAAAAAAAAAACTTGGGAATTTTTTTCCCAGCAAAAGAAAAAAGAAAGGGCCAAGGTTTTTTTTAAAAAAACCATTGAAATCCCCTGGGGGTTCCCCCCCATTTTTGTAAAAAACCCCTTTTCCTTTTTTTTTTTTTTGGGACCCTTTCTTTAGCCGGTTTCCCCCCCCCCCCGAAAATTCTTCCGGCCCCCCCCCCCGGAATTTTCGCAGAAAAAAAAAAAAAAAACCACGAATTTACCACTTTTTTTCCCGGAAAAAAGGGAATTTCCCCCAAAGGGCCCCCCCAAAATTTGGCTTTCCAAAAAACCAAAAAAGCCAAAAAACCCCCCCTCCCTTTTTTTTCAAAAAAGGGTTCCCCCCCAAAAAAATTTAAAAAAAAAAAAAAACAAAAAGAAAATTGGAAAGGAAACCCAACAACCGGGGCCGAAAAATTTTTTTGCCCCCTTTTCCCGGGAAAAATTCCCAAAAATGGGCCTTTTTTTTTTGGAGAAACCTTTTTTTCCCCTTAGCTTTGCAAAAAAAAAAACCCGAAATTGGGAAAAACCCCCCGGAAAAATTTTTTTTTTTTTAAAAATTTTTTTCCCCGGGGAAAAAAAAACCGGAAGGGTTTTTCCCACCCCGTGAGCACCCTTTTTTTAAAGCCTCGCAATCCGAAGGTTTCTTTTTTTTTTTTTTATTGATTCTTTTTTTTTTTATCCAAAAAATTGGCCGAAAAAAAATTTTGGGAACTACACGGCCGAAAAAAGTAAGTGTTTTTTTTTTTTTTTTTTTTGAAAAACCCCCTTTTTTGTTTTTTCCAGTAAAAGATTTTCTTTTTATTTTAAAACCCCGGAAAAGCTTTTTTTTCCCCCTTTTCCTCCTTCAACCTCTTTTCAAAAAATAGCTTTTTTTTTGTTTTTTAAAAATGAAAAAGGGGTTTTAAACTCTTTTTGAATGGTTTTTTTTTTGGAAAAAAAGTTAAACATTAAACAAAAAAAATTTTTTGCTTTTTTAAATTTTTGGGGGAGCAAAAAATCTTTTTTTCCAATCCAAATTTTTTTTTTTTGTTTTTTTTGATGTAAAAATTTAAATTTTTTAAAAAAAAAAAAAAAATTTTTATTTTTAAATTTTTAAATTAAATTCAAGAACCGATTTTTTTTTTTTTTTTTTCATTTTTTTTTCAATTATTAAATAAATTATTATTTTATTTGCCAAACAAAATTTTTTAAAAATTTGTTTGGGAAAAAAAGATTTTTTTTTTTGTTTTAAAAGTGCGGCAAAAAATTTTTTTTTTTTTTTAACTTTTGGGTTTTTTAAAAAACAAAAAAATTTGACCCCTTTTTTATAAGACCCTAGGTTTAAAAAAATAAAAGAGTTTGGATTTTTTCCAAAAATTTTTTTTTTTTTTTTTTTTTTTTTAAAATTCCTTCATCAAAAAAAATATTCATTTTTTTCCTTTACTTTCTAAAAATTTTTTGAAAATTTTATAAATTTAATTTTTTTTTTAAAATTAATTTTTTTTTTTTTAAATAAAATTAACAATATTTTTAAATTTTTTAATCAAAATTTTTTTTGGTTCCCCTTTTTTTCTTTTTATTCCCAAAAAAATGGAAGAAGGGTTTAAAAATTTTTTTAAAAAAAAAAAAAAAAAAAAAAAAAAAAAAAAACAACAACACACAACAAAACCTAAACCACAAAAACAACACACTAAAACCAACATTTCATTTTTAAAATGCCTAAATTGGACCGCGTTGTCCAAGCATTTTCAAAATGGCTTTGGACCCCCCACAGGTTAAAAAAACAAGGTTAAAAAACCGCAACTTGTTTTTTATTCTCCTTTTTTTCTTTTTTTTTTTTTTTTTTTCCTTCCTTTTTTTTTTTTTTTTTTTTTTCCCTTTTTTTTTTTTTTTTAAAGAATTTTTAAAAAAAAAAAAAAATTCAAAGATTTGATTATTTAATAAAAAATAGGGAGTAAAAAAAAATAGGAAAGTTAATTTTATTTAAAATGTTTTCAAAAATAAATTTTTTTTTTTTTTTAATTTTTTAACTATTATGTTTAATAAACTTTTTTTTTTTTGTAAAAAAACATTTTTTCAAAAAAATAAACCTCCTTAAAATAACTATACAAATTTTTTTCAAAATCAACTTTTCCCAAAAAATTTAATTGGGTTAAAAAAAACATTTTTTCAATAAAAAAACTTCCATTA
>VALG01011433.1:0-14888 GCA_009835305.1 Ipomoea purpurea
TGTTCATGAACTCTAATGCTATAATATCCACAGTTCCAATATGAAAAAAACCTACAAATTGGAATGCATATAATACAAACAGAAAGTCACTGCTTCACTACTACAATGTTCAGACAATAATATATATATCCATATTGTAATATTATATATCCACAATTCCATACATAAATCAATAAATGCATGCATAAATTTAGAGACAAACAGGAAGCTCACGGCTTCACTAATACGATGTTCAGAAACTAATACTATATGTCCATAAATAACACTGTATATTCACAATTCCAATACTATAAATCCATAAATTTAATGCATGTAACTCCAGGAACAATCAAGAAGTTCCATTCTATACTACAACATGTTCACAT
Organism: Ipomoea purpurea; assembly: GCA_009835305.1. Taxonomy (NCBI): domain Eukaryota; kingdom Viridiplantae; phylum Streptophyta; class Magnoliopsida; order Solanales; family Convolvulaceae; genus Ipomoea; species Ipomoea purpurea. Next base: position 366 of record VALG01011433.1, read on the forward strand.
AATTCTATATACTATATATTCATATTTAATACTATTAACCATAATTCTAATACTAAAATCCATAATTCAATTACTGGAATCGAAAAAAAAAAAAAAGTAGTGGACATACCTTGTCCAATAAAATCAAACTCAACTTCAGTCTCTGTGTATTTCAACAAACAGTTAAACATATCCAAGAAATACTTGTTATTCCTTAACGCCTTGATATGCTTCTTCGAATTCTCCGCCAATATGCATATGCAAAGACGGTGACGTGATGTTGGAAACATCTGACAAATAGCAGCAGCCATGGATGCACATTGATCTGTATGATAGTCTGTGGACATTTCCCATTCATAGACCTTAAAAATGCTCTAAACAGCCACCAAATGATTCTATCCTCTCATTCATCAAAAAACACATCCAAACATTACATTCATGCAATGGTGGTTCATCCCTACAAAGGGCCACAAATCATATCATATTTATTAGTGCGATAAGTGTATCGTGCACTAATAAATCCCCAAACACTCATAGTCCTTGTCTCATCCGACCATCCCCTCCAAAAAAACTGCATAGTTTGAATCACAATCAACTTCAAAATCAAAGAAAAAATCAACTCAATCGACTGCCTCTTCCTAAATATTTCAATTAATGAGTTCGAATCTGTTCCATCCAAACGCTTTGATGTATCAGAAGCAATTGAATTATAAGCATCTCGATTAGTGAACCAACTAATGAGACCCCCTGCTGATGTTTCACAGAACTCTAATACCATCTGCCATTGCAACACACTTCCTTCAAATCTTTAAAAATATAACAGTTGATTATCCACCACATTTCTATGTGACGCAGAAGATGACTCTTGTCTACAGCACATAACTCGTGGTTGTGCACTTTTACATGTTTTTGTAACCTGCCAAACCCATCCTCACCGACGTCAAACTGAACACCATGCACCACACCCCTTGACTTGTGTCAATTTTTTTAAAATTTGTAATATATGGCCTACACCGGCATTTGCCTTAGAACCTTAAAACCAGCTTTAGAACACACATAAACACTTCATTTGGACGTTTGCTATATACCTTGGCACCGTTGATTACCCTTCCTCACACTAAAAGCAACTGCTATCGCATAATTGTTATACAACTCCCATAACGCTTCATACCCGTTACTTACAAAAACCAACCAAATCTTCTCACTGCAAATGCAATATATCCTCAAGTATACAAATAATACACGTTCCATTGAAAAAATAATAATTCCTATGTAGAGGGGGGGTGCGGGGAATGCCGAATAAATCCAGTCATGCTCTACAAAGGAATAACATTTTCCATGGAAAAAGAACGAACATATAACAATGTTGAACACTGTGAATTATGATTCATATTAAAACCTACATAATAGACCTGGATTTGAAGAAGAACCATCAATGTCTAAATCTATTGGATCTGAACTTGGTGAATCAACAACAACATCTTCACTGACTCATAGTGTTACAAGCCAGAACAGAGTATCAGATTTAGAAATTTGTGGTGTATCAGTATTAGAATTCTGGATGTGATAGTGATAGAATTCTGGATATAAAGCTCACAATTTCTGGACATAAAGTTCAATAAATTATGGATATACAATCCAGAAGAGTATCCATTCACAAAATCCTTGAATATATACTACTATAATTCTGGATATATAGCTCACACTTCTGTTATATAGTTCAAAGATTATGGATATAGTATTTCGTTCATTCAGAAAAATCATAAACACATAAACACCCAAGAATTACGAATGATCTCAGACTAGAATCACATAAACATCACATACGCTATTACAATCACACTAAATATAAACACCTACCATATATCACACTGCAAAAATCGTAAACGATGCACAAATCCATAAAAATCAAACTGCAAAATAACTGGAACCGTATGCAATTCATCGCCCTGCTTCATCTCTCTGATCTAATGGCCTCGTTCCTTGATCTACTGCATCATCCATCATGAGATCCATACAAGAAATCAGGAAAACGACTGTGATTGCTATTGCGATGCGATTTTATCGTATACTGCAATCAAAACGCCAAACTACCAAAAAAATCGCAAAACTATACCAAATATGATATGAATAACGTCGCTAACGACCATCCAAATTTATTTTTTTTTTATTTTGTGCGCGCCGTGTCGTTTTTTTAGTAACCGGCGCCGTTTTGCAACCGTCATGCACCTTGCAAGGTGCATTCGGTTGCACCGGCATAATTTACGAATGGGGGTTTGGGGAAGCATTATTAAAAATGGGCCTCTTAATAACATGATGGAGGGTAGGCAAGTTGTGCTTGGAAAGGCCATAGATGGCAGTGAGAATGTTAGTTTATTCGAAAATGGTAAAATGCAAGGCTGGAAATATTCCTGGCCCGACCCTAGTGGTGCCGTGGTGGTAACCGAAGGAATTTGATAATTAGATTTGTGTTGAGAAAATTGCAATTCGGGCACAACTTGAAATGAATCTGAATTATTAGTATTAGGCATTCCATATTTTTACTAAATTAATATGGATTTGACTTATAAAATAGTGATCTAGTCCAAAACAACCTTGGATTCTATGCTTTTTGGATATATTGCTAAAACTATTAGTTTTGAGATGTTTAGCTGGTGCATAGCCGCTAAACCACGCATTTTAAGTACACAACACACGTACATTAAACACATAAACAAAACACCTTAAGAATACAAACTCACGTACCTTAAGCACAAAACTCACGCACCTTAAACGCAAACCTCATGTACCTTAAGTTTCAACAACTACTCACATTAAGCACAAAACTCATACACCTTAAGCACAAGACTCGCGCACCTTAAGCACAAGACTTATGCACCTTAAAAAAAAAAAAAAAAACCTACTACTTACATTAAGTACACACCCACGCACATTACTACCGCACGGGAACTTATATATAATATATATATATATATATATATATATATAACAAGTACGTAGGAGAAAACTAAGAACTAATCACAACTTTACGTCTGGAAAAATTGAACGCAACAGATCAGAAACGCGGTGATAATTTCATAATTATTACCAACTTTACTATGCAAACGTGAACGCTAAAATTTGCAATTTTTGGACTTCTCCAGATTTGCACATCTAGTATTAACGTTCTGCACATCTAGTGTTAATATTTGCATATTTGGTATTAAAAGTTTGCACTTACAAAAATGTGAAAGTACATTGCAATTAGAGTTTGGATTTTAGAATTTTTTTATTTTATTTTATTTGGTCTAGTGGTTCACTTTTTGATTGATTTAATAGAATTTACCAAACACAATACTCACTTACACTGAAGCTCAACACTAAACCTCCCACATAAGAGACCAAACTAGATACTAGTGGACCACAAGCTACTTGGTACCAAGTTTACATATTTAGTTTGTTAATAATTGCATTTTTATTTTGGAATACAGAGGGCGGGGGTGTTACCCAAGACATAAACAAAAACAACTAACTACTCTGTCTCATCCCCTAAGTGCAACCAGGAGGAAGGGTATCATATTCCACCCATTAGCTGCCAAAAAAAGGAAAAAAGTCTTCAACCATCCATGTTTTGTTCGGGGTAGACATGCACAAGCTTTCTACTAATATAAATCTTTTGTTTGCTTGTTTTTCCCATTGCATAAAGGGAGGAAACAACATCTTGCTTCTTCTCTGTCTCCATATTTTCCACATTTGAACGTATTCAATTACCCAAATTTGGATAATACAGCTTTTCCACGCACAATCTACCAAACCACTCTGATCACCATTTTTCTCCACAAAACCATACTCTATTGGTAATGAGGGAAACCTCACCCACACTAAAATCTTCTCTCTCATTTCCTTCATACGATTCGTTAACTATGAGGTAATCATCCATCACCATCCAATGCTCTCCGAATTTACCAAGACCCACATTTTCAAGAGCTACAACCTCCATTCTCGCCTTGATTCTGTTTAGGAGGTAGTTGTACCCCACTTTCTTGCCTAGAACCTTTATAATCACAGATTGTTTCTGATAAATGTCAAAATGTCTTGTGAGTCATATAATTGGAGTCCTTTGAGCTTATTACATGCTTAGAATAGCTTATTTTGATTAAAGATAGGAACAAGGTCCAATTGTGGTTGCATGTGTAGAATATAGCAAAATATTGTTATTTTCAGAGCATTTCGACGACAGTTTTGGTATTTTGAGTATATCGCGAGCTATGAATGTCCAAATGAGGTGATTCCAGTGATATTGGAATGAAATTCAAAGGGTTACCACAAAGACGAATTCGGACTTCTCGGCAGACATTTCTGGCCATAAACGTGCCAGGTCTCTGCCCACGGTGGCAAAACATCTAAGAGCTGTCACGATAGTTTAGTTTCATTTACTTGTTTGTTTTTACTTTTTATTGCTGACTGATATTGGGATATAATACACATTCTTCTTCAATTCCAACTGCAATGTCCATCTCCGGATCCAAGACTGGTATTGGCTATAATACACATTCTTGTCTCTTGACATTATGAATACATTGTGGTCACTCAATTAGCCTAAGACCAAACCACACTAAAAAATTGAATCCAATCAATTAGCTAGTCTACCCCATAACTTATAAATTCATATATTCTCTCTTACTTTTTCAATGTGGGACTCTTAACACCTCTAGAGAAGTTTTTGATGATACGTTAATTAAAGATTGCATATTTAAGTGTTAAAATTTGCACAGTAAAATTGATGATAATTACGAAACTGACACGTCTTTTTTTTTTTTTTTTTTTTTTAAATCTGATCAGATCCATCAAATATTTACAGTGTAAAGTTAAAATTGATTCTTAATTCTCTCCTATGGAAGTGTTCTCACATGATCCATAGCCTCTATATATGTGTGTGTGTGAAGAAAAGAAAAGAAATTGATGATATGAGAATGTAAAGTGAGCAGACAAAGAAAGTCCCCAAGTCCAGAAAATAGGTGCTTGGATATGCTATACACTTAACAGGAGAGATGAGGAAGTTGTTGCTTGCTTGCTTGCTTGCTGTACAACTTAACTTTGAGGAGAGAATAGCTCTGCTCTGCTCTGCTCTTAAACCACTAGAATAGAAACAACTACTACCAAATCTGCCCTGCTCTCTCCTAAACTAAGTGCTCCCATATCACTAGCTGCCTATACACATGCATTCAATCAATCTTTCTTACCAATTTATTTCGATTTTCATACACATAAAATGGAAGGAAGGCGACGACCACAGTTTGATCAAAGGCTCGGTCTTTAAGCGACATCATCATAATGGCTAGCTCATGTTGAAAATATTGCCCCCGAAATGTTGTGTTTGTACATTGTTGGACGGGAAAAACAGTTTACCTATGAGGCATTTGAGCCATGTTCACCGGAGCGCCAGGAACCACTGCTCCGGGAATTGAAGGTGTCCCGTATGCCATGTGAGCCTGCGGAGGAAGATTCATAGGTGTACCGACTGCAGGAACAAGGGGCACCCCTACTGGCTGTCCAATAGTTGTCGCCCCCCCATACATGGCAACTCCAGGAGCCGGAGCCGGAGCCTGTGGCTTGTTCGACTTTCCAGAAGAACCTCCTGCTGCTGCTGCTGCAGTTCCATTAGTTTGTCCAGTAATCGGTCCTTGGCCCACCGAAACATCTCCGCTGTTGACATTGGTGATGTCATGGATGCTTGATCGCCTCCTATCCTTGTTCATAGAGTTTAAACGAATGAAGTATTTCTGCGCATGGCTTGCAACTTGTGTAGGCGTTCTCGTCACAACAAAGTTCCTAGAAATACTTCTCCAATCACCTTTCCCATATTTCTCCAAACCAAGAAGGAAGAACCTGTTTCAAATCCAGTTTGAAAAACAAATACATTAAATATTACATCAACAGTCAAGTATGTCATGTTTTTTAAGGAAGATGTTCCCAAATATGCATTCTTTAGCTCAGGAAAAAGATGAAATATGCAAGTCAAGACACTCTTGATAAGTATGCAGAAGATACACTATAATGCATTTTGCCCAGAACCCAAATTGTTCAAATTATCTTTGCATGCACACATTAAATGGTTTTCCTGCAACTGCATAATTCAATATTTATCTACCAGATAGTTTCTTATTCCTTCTCTCTTGAATTTAGACACCTTTAGTTAGGAGGTGTTAGCGAACAGAGCTCTCAGTAAACTACTCGTGTTCGTGCTCGGTAAGGGTTCGTTTATTAAGGTAAATGAACATAAATGAACAAATTTTAGAGCTCGTTTAATAAACAAAAAGAGTCAGAACATTTGTATGCTCGTTTGCTAAGCGCTCGTGACACGTTCGTCAGTGTTCGTTTAATAATGTTCATGAACATGCTCGTTTAAGATTCGTGACATAGACTGTTTCTTGTTCATGAACAAATTATAATCATGGCATGTTCTGTTTTTGGGTGTACCCTGCTTGGAGATTTAAGGTTGCTCCATACCCAAAGCCAAGGATCGAATCCTTGACCTTTGGTTAAGGTAGTTAAGGATGGATGAGTCCCTTCCACTCAACACACCCCCGAGGTTTAATCATAAACATGTTCATGTGTTTGTTTGTTTAGCGTTCGTGAACATTAACGAACACGTTCACGAACATTAACCAACACTAACGAACGCTTAACAAACAAGATTTTCAAAAACCTTAACAAACAAACATGAACACTCTAAAAATCTTAACAAACGAACATGAACAACCTCTGTTCGTTCGTGTTCGGTTCATTAACAGCCCTACCCTTAGTCCTAAATTGAAAGGACTGTCATATTTATAAGACTGAGAACAGCACCGTATCTTACATTAGATGAGCTAGTTCTCCTATTTTTTGTTTGCAACATTTTTGTGTGTCCCAACCTGCAGTAACCTCAAAAGATAGACCAGAAAAAAGCATTATCCATGCTTCTCCACATATAATTTAAATGGAAGAAGGTAGTCACAGAAAAAGAAGCCCCCAAAAACACCTAAGGTGTGATCACTCAACAAAGAACACCAACTCATCAATCCCCACCCCACCATTTGCAATGCCAAACATCACAGAATGGGTTTAGATCTCGTCTACAAAAAGGTATTCAATGTCCCATTGCCCATATGACCATCCATACAATTTAAGCTTTTGTCGTGCTAGTCAATAAATCCATTGACATCTGTTAAGAGTTCCACATTGAAAATATAAGAGGGAATATATGGTTTATAAGGCCATGGGTTAGACTAGCTAATAGATTGGATTCAGTCTTTTAGTGCAGTTTGGCCCGTGTGCATTATAGCCCAGTTGAGTGACCGGGATGTTGAGGTCTACGAAACACTTTAGCTGTCTAACAAATTTGGTATATATATCCCTAGTGTGACAATAGATATTATGTTTCCATAGGAACTGAGAAATTCACTCTTGGCTGGAGCACACAATGCAAAGTTTCAAGGACCGTTAGTTCAGATATATATATATATATATATATATATACTACAGGGAAGAGTATATTCCCAGAATCTTATGCTTAAGGTAGCAGATATTTAATATGAGGGACAACATTTTGACATTTAGAAGCACTGGCAGGTTATATGTACCCACTTTTCTTTTCGTATATCCTTTTTTCTTAAAAGAGGTATTCCAGTTGTCAAAAATCTATATTTGATTTCATCATTAAAGTCACTAGTATCATTGATAGAGATAGAAGAGATCAACAGGAACAAATGCAGCACCCTCTTAACAAGCTAGGAATGATATTTGAGAGGATCGAAGGAATACCAAAATGGAAGATCCTAATATGCAATAAAATAGGGAAAGAAAAGAGGAAAAAAGACAAAAACGAAAGCTCGGAATACTAACTTAAAGAAAAAGAAATAAAAACAAAAACAAAAAGGACCAAATACTTTGATAATTGAGAAAAGACACAAAAATTTAGGCAATTTAAATAGGTTAAACACTGTTTGATGAATCACCTATGGTAAATAACTAATATGCTTTTTGATGGTGGAAAATGCAAAGAAAGAAAATGGGACAAAAAATTATTTGGATGGAAAGAAAATAAGCACTCTAATCCAATCAAATATTACCGCCTCCAAAATGGGATGAAAATGAAGGGGTACTAATACATTGAACTTGGTTCATTTATCACTCTCAATATATGAATCAAATCTATTTCTCACTCTCTCTCCCTTTTCTCTCATCCAAATACAAAATTTTCTTCACCTTTTACCTTTCCTTGTAATGTAGTGCAAATTACAGAAAGAGGAGAGCTATCTAGTAATCCAGAGATGAACCACTAAGACTAGAATTTGATTTTAGTTGAGCTTAAGTCAAATTCAAGCCAAATATAAAAGAAGTTCATCAGGAAAGCTTACTATAATACAATCCCACTTGAAACATTCGTAGGTTATCTTGCTTCGACGAATAGGAAAGGAAACTTCAAAGCAAATAAAGATACAAAGAAAAGAAACACAAGCAGAATGTCAAAAGAAAGAGAATTTGTATCGGTGAAAGAAATATCAACCCTAGATATTACCATTAAATGGAACCATGTTCACACCAGAGCAACTGTACAACTAGATCAATTTCCCTTTGCTAAATGAATTTTAGATTTACCAGTAATTGTTCACTTCAGACAGTGCCTTCTACTGTTATCTGCAATACCCTAGCCCTAAAGTTTGAGATATATATCATGCAAGACAGCAAGAGAAACTCTTAACATTCTCAACCGTGGAGAGGCTTCTGGAAATGGTAGTATAACAAACCAGAACATGAATCGCAAAATTTGTCCCTTAGAGAATTAATAATTACAGAATATTGCACATTTTACTATTAATGCTAGTATATTAAAATATATGAGAGAAGTACTTTTATAAAGGCTAATCACATCAATAACTACAGAAGAATGAGAACTCACCTGTGCTCTTCCTCTGTCCAAGGAATCCCTTTGCGACGCTCACTGATCTGCCCTCATAGACTTTCCATGATTTGAATCACTGTTCGTGTTCCCAGAATTTCCACCTTTCTTGCTAGTTCCTTCATCACCATCATGGCTTGGCGGAGTTGTCAGAAGAAGAATTGTAGCAAGGCACAGGTACACACCCAGACTCGATCCTGCTAACATCATCGATTAAGATCTCATAGTGAAGCTTAACCTCCTCTAAGGACTTCCCCGGAACATCTGCTGCAATTTTCTCCCATCTATCGAAGAATCCTCAGGGTATGTTGCCAAGGCATTCTCAAATCCTTATCTTGCTCTCTGCCCATACAGCATTACTCGATTCATCGCAGTCATCTAGATTTCTCTGAATTCGATATCAAGTCCTGAATCCAACAAAGCAAATGGGGATCAGCTTACCAGCTTGATTTTTCAAGAAAAGCTAGATAACCATCTGGCCCATCTCCATGGAGATTGATTCTTCAAAGAAAAGCTACTGCAATCAGATCTGAATTATGATTCTTGGGCAAATGATGGACTTAATAAGGAGAAACCAGGTGTACCAGATGAAAAAGGTCGTCAGTGAGGGCGAGAACGAAGAAAGCCCGAAAATAGCCAAGTGTACTGGAGAACAACTTTGAATAAATATCAGAAACCCCCCAACACAAGGAGATGGTGATGTGATTTTCCCCCGAGCTTGAGAATCACACAGTTGTAAAATGCTGACCCTATTGATGAACAAAAGGCAGCTAGCTAAATTTAGTTAGTACATTATAAATATCTGAAACCCATGAACTGAAAGGAAGACGCAATAAATGAGCAGCAGTTCAAAAGAAAAGAAAGAAGGAAAAAACAGACCATTGAAATTGTTGACGGTGACGGTGCGATAAAACTATTCATGGTTCTTAGGGTTATGAGAACTGAGAAGTGAAAAAGACTTCAAATGGATCCAAACAAGAAAGACCCAAAACAAAAAAGTTTAAAACGGATAAAAATGGGTATCCAATTTACAATTACCAATAACTCTACTCCAAAATCCCTCATTGATTACAACAGTTTTCACAGCACACCTCCAAAAAATGAAAACTTTCAACACAATGTAATCAGACAATAAAAACATCAAGTTCTTGCTCACAAAATTAATCAATGAAAAGTGGGTGTCACCTAAATTTTCAAGTTTCTTCAAATAGAATGAAATTTCAAATAAAGTTGTCCCCTTCTCCTTCCTTCCTTCCAAAAAAAAAAAAAAAAAAAAAAAAACTAGAATACACTTACCTGGTTTACACCCAGACCCTTGATTTGGATTGCTGTGAGCCTACACAGACTCTGAAAGTGACAGCAATTACAGTCTGAGTTATGTAAAAGCTTTTAACTTTTACAGATTTGTGATGACATCTTTACTGCTAGCTAACGAGATTTTGACAGTTCACCCAATCCCAATTCCCAAACTAGAAAACTTCACACTAGAGATAAACCATCTTCTCTTTGAAAAATAAAATAAAAGAAAAGAGATGAGAGAACCCAGGAAAGAAAAAGATGGTAAATCTATAATCTATAAATAACTAAGTAGTAAACCCTAATTAAAAATTTATCATACTATTGTAAATTTCAAAATCAATAAAGAGAACCGTAATTGAACTCAGCCAAGAAAAAGCTTTTAAGGATAGTTATGTTGTGCATCTGTGCATGGTGCATACAGGTGCAAAAACGACGTCATTTTATTAAAAAAAACGCGCGTTTCTTTTTTTAAAAAAAAATTCAGGTTCGATTCCTAGCAACAGCATTAGTTGTTTATTCATTATGGAATTTTAGTTCATAGATTATGGAATTTAGTTCATCGTTATGAAACTATAGTTCATCGATTATGGATTATAGTTCATCGATTCTGAATTTTAGTTCATAGATTCTGGAATTTTAGTTCACTCATTCTGAAATTTTTAGTTCATAGGATTAGATTATGAATTATAGTTTATCATTATGGAATTATAATCATCGATTATGGAATTATAGTTCATCGATTATGGAATTATAGTTTTTGAACCTGATTTTTTTTTAAGAGGAGACCGCGTTTTATTAAAACGACGTCGTTTTTGCATCGTATGCACCATGCTTGGTGCACACGGGATGGCACAGCATAATTTGCCCGCTTTTAAGACTACTTGGATTTTTGCACAATTTAAGAAGGCCATGTAGGAGAAGAGACAAATTTGAGATAGAAAATGAAAAGGTTAAAACAAATATATATATATATATATATTATATTATATATATATATTATTATATTATAATATATAATCTACAACTTAATAAAACCGAATTTGTTAGACCCTTAACCGGAACAAAAAAAAATGTCGGTACGTCACATGCTCAAAAAATTGTACTTTTGCGCTTTCCTAATTGTACAATGCCAACTTAAATTCTTAATATAACACCTCATTCTTCTAAAATTATACCAAAACTTTCACTGTTAAACTTAACAATTCTGTCAAAAGAAATTTAGCGAATTAGAATACAAATCTTAATAGATTCCTAATTCGAATTTAGAATATTGATCTCTTAATTAATATGATTTCCTTGTTTAATCATAATTGTTACTAATATTCTAATTTTACATAATTATTTCGTAATAAAATTAATTCATACACAATTAGAAATTATTTTTTATATTACGATACTTTCTTTATTTACTAATATGTCATCTTCACTATTATCAAATATATTTACTTGGTCATGTCAATATAATTACCCATCTTTCATGACAATTGTAGTTTATAATTAGAATATAGAATACAAATCTTAATAGATTCCTAATTTCAAATTAGAATGTTGATGACTTAATTAATATGATTCTATAAATATAATCTTATAGATTCCTAACTACACCCTTAATCTATCTAGAAACAACACTATATTAACTCTTGTATCGGGACAAACCAAAACCTAACTTCTTTTGCAGACACAGAGTACTCAAGAACATCTACAGTATGAATTATTAAATCTCTTATCATTTACTACATAATTAATTAATATACTACTTGTTACTCTCTTATATTTTTCAATCCATGATTTTTTAATTTTATGTTATGGTTCCCATTATATTATTTCTTTACATTTCTTTATGCGCATATTTTCAATGACGGAAGAATATTTAATCATGACAAATGCACAAACTTAAATTGATATTGACATACAAACTGTGAGATAAAATTTTTAAAGTTTGTGTCATTAAGAAAAAACGAACCAAGGAATGCATTTAATCCCTGTGAGAAAAATATATGCTCATCACCTCGAGGATGAAACTTTGTAAGTACATAATACAAAAATTTCCCCATTTCATTATTATTATTATTATTATTATTATTATTAATTATATTATTATTTATTAATTATTATATTATTATTAAAAGGTTATATGTGTATTGTTATGAGTACATATTATTATGGACATGGAATTAGTGATGGATTTTATATGCAAGCGTGATTATAATTATTTTTTACAATAATATAATAATAATAATAATAATTAATAATAATAATTATTATTATTATTTATTATTATTATTATTATTATTATTTATTTTATTAGTCATTTATTAATTTATATTTATTAGACATGTATAGTTCTTTATTTACACTCAAATCAAGGGTGCGTTCATTCACCACCAACATCAGTTGTAAATGTTAATATCTATATAGAACTCGGGTTTAATCAATAGGTGTTGATAAATGACATTGAAATTTATGATGCACTTTAAAGACCAACAAGAAGGTACATAATTTCAAATGTCATGTCAAATTTGCCTAGACGACACTATAGAGTACTTGACAATAAATACAAGTATACATGAATTTTAAAATGCTCGGAGTATTTCGAATTTCTCCATCTTTTATTTACAATATATAATCACCAAGCTATTTCTATATCTTTTATTAATTTCATATTTTTTCTCTCTCATCATTATATTATGTGAATACTTTTAGGAACCAACTTAAGAAACACTAATTTATAAATACACATTGGGCTTGGTCTAATCGCCGCAAAAGCGCGTGTATAATAGTATATATATAAGAGGAGAGATTGACAATTCTATATCTATATATATATAAAAAGTAAAAATCCTCCCAAACCAATTTTCCCCCCAAAACTTTAGGGCATTTATGTAAAATTAATATATATTATGTTGTTTTATGAAAGGAATAATTTGGGATTGGTATGTGTGAATTAATTAAGAATAAATCAATATAATTAAATTAATTATGGCAATACTTTAATAAATAAAAACAATTTCCTTTGAAAAATCTTACAAATTTATAATTCTCATATTTTTACCTACAAATACAATGAGATGACTAAAAAAATTAAACTTTTCATTTTACAATGCATCCTTCTTTTCCCTTGCAGGTGACTCTCTCATCACCAATTAATCATTGTGGTTCAATAGTTGGCTCAAACTATTAATTATGCGATATTTCAATTGCATTAAAAGTACCAATTTCTCTTTTAGCTATTTCTATCTGTGAAAAAAGTTATTATTTTTTCATTTACATTCTTTTATCAATGGAATTTGTCCAGTCGATGTCACTTTAGGACCAGCTCGTATCTCTGACCTAAAGCCCGGATTGGCAGAAAATGTTTAATTTTTTTAGGAAAAGTATATTTTTCGTATTATTTTTCAGTAATTGATCTTCCATAGTTTTTTAATATTGTTTTTTTATTTTGTATATATGTATTTTTTTTGTATTATTGTTTTGTCAAACAATAATTGTAATATTGTTTATCTATTTTATTTCAGGCATGATTTTTGTTATTTGTGCGATGCAATGGTTACAGTCAGTTAGGGGATACTACTTGAGTTCACTGATTTTTTTGGTGACTTTGTAGTTAAGTGAAGAAGCGAAAGCTTCGTCGAGAAGGCTAACGCAAAAAAAAAAAAAAAAAATTAGAAAAAAAGATTTCGGCTTAAAACAATCCTCCATAGAGAAAAAATATCGAGACAAGATTCAGAAGGAATGTGGTGGAAAGTGGTTCATCTTCATCTAATGAACATACTTCTTCTTATTCTAGAAAGAATGAAGTCAATAGATTAAAAATATCTTATATGTGCATACTTAAAAGTACTTATGGTTAAAATTTTAGTGTTTTTGCTTTTATTGAACCTATAACTAGATGTTTCATAATATATATATATCTTATAAAATCAATAGTACTAGTAATTATAATTTGTGTGTTTCTAGAGTTGGATTATTTGTTCCTACATTTTTATTTTTAAAATTATTATGATGTAGTGTTTAAATATTCTAATATATTTCTGAATTTTATGGATCTTTTTATTGTTTCTCTTTGTGTTATGCAGGATGATTAATATTTTTTTATATTAATAGAATATCTGTTAAAATATTATATATGATTAATATTACATTATTTAAAGATAAGAAAATTTATATATGACAAAATTACTTATAGTATATAAAAATTTTATAGGGATAACTTATAGGTTAGTTATTATGTATTAAAATGTAATGAAATTTTATATTTATGTTTATTCATAGTACCTATTAATAAAAATAAATTTTTCTATTACATAATTTATGATTGTATA